>CM076577.1:1402069796-1402284796 GCA_034641835.2 Pinus albicaulis
AAATCTAAACAGAAAACAGTAGAAAGAAAAAAAAAATAGAACACTACACTCAAGACTTAGGGAAGAAAATTTTTCCAATTTGACCTATCCCGACCAAGGAGAACAGGCCATTCGACAGGGAGATCCTGAAACTACGGAGGCTTGGTTCGATCAAGCTCCTAAGTATTAGGAACAAGCTATAGCACTTGCTCCGGGCAATTAAATCACACCCAATCTGTAACACTTTTTGACCACGTCTCGCTAGAGCGACTGAGATATTACAACTAGTTGTTGATTTACTGATTCCGCCTTTCCCGTAAACTATTGAGTAGGGTAACAAATTCCTTCCCTAGGACAAGATATTGATCTTTGGATCAATGTGGATCATGTTCTTGCACCTGGTTAGCCTTCCCTGATAATGACACAAAACTTTTGGTGTCCGAGTGTGAACAAACTATTCAACCCTATCCCACTTTAATTCATCAATCCAGGTGTGTATATTATTTCAACGTAATGCGCAAGGTATATGCAAGAGAAATGGAATAATACAAAATTAATCACAGATTTAACAAGTGAAATAAGTAAGAACCACTGTTAGAGTATTTAAAGATAAATTCTAGAATTACAGAATGATTCACAGAAATTGAAGGAAAGTACCATCACAAAAGTTAAATTGTACAAACAGAAATGCGAGAACAACACACAAAAATAACGCAACACCTGATCAGAAGAGTGGGTCCAACTCTTTGACCAGGGCTGCGATGGATTCACAGCTTACAGAGAGAAAAATGAAATGTCTTGCATTCAATTAATTAAACAATATTATTTTACAAACCTGATCTCTTGCATGGTTAACTCGATTCACAGCCTTGAAACCTTCTTATACAGTTGTTCAAAAAATGTTTCTCAAATCTGAAAACTAATGTAGAAATTTGAATAAATGATATGTTATCCACCGAGATTCTCCTGATCACACACTACTTTAGCTTCATGCACAATACAAAATCTTTTCTACCATTGATCATTATATGCGGAAATAAAATCAATTGCATGCACACATTAAAGCCATAAAAATTCACACACATGAACACAGTATGTAATGGGAAAGCTTAAAGTTAAAAATCCCCAACTATATTTATATTATATATGTCATAGAGATCATGTCACAATCATCATACAATTCTCCTCACAAGCTCTCAGTATAATCTCCACTTGCTACACACTAATCAGGCTTGATCTTGCAAATCCCATGCACCGATCTTTGCCAGCCTTTAGCCTACCTCTACTGTGCAATCCCTGTTGAAGAATGCCTCTTGATGAGAATTAATTAACCCAGCCTTTCTCATGTAGTATTTATAGGCATCTCTACTGAGTTTTGGATGCAAACCATTCATCACTTATAGTCACAACTGATAGTCACACTTGCCCTTTCACCTATCTTTGCACTGGTCTCCACTGAACCTGTCCATGCACTGAAGTTAAGTGATGTATTATTTAGTTGATTAATGAGTTTATAATTGGTAAATTAATTAATAATTAATTCACACCATTCTCACTAATTGTATCAATCAATTAAACTAGATACAGATAGCTCAACTATGTTTAGATTAGTTAAATTGAACACAACTCCATTAACTTCCTCAATCAACTCCACCAAACTCTGTCACATGAGTTCTAACTGAATTATCCATGAAATAGCTCCACTTAACCCTCAGGAATAGCGTAATTCCTTTTGTCAGCTCTTGTGCCACATCTGTGCACTTAACTGAAGTGCTCCAAGAGAATAAGATAATGTTTAAGGTCCAAATATTATTAAGAGCTAATAATATTCGACATATCTATTTTTAGACTAGCAATATAAAAATAGATTCCGCCCAATATGTCTAAAAATAGAAATCCATCTATTTTTTGAACTTGACCAACCATCCATAAATAGCATACCACAACTCATAGAACATGATCCATATGTCTAAAAATAGATATAGTCTAAAAATATACTTTGTGACAAAAATCACCTGTGTGGTCCCCACCTAGTTTAGGTGATCACTTTCCAACTAGGATCAGGAATGATGTTTTAGGATGCCTCCTTCACTATTTCTTGTTGCAATCTTCAACACTCCCTCTGAACAAGAAAGGACTGTCTTTGCATGCGACATGCACCTCCATGCATTCGCCCTACAACCTTCACAAGTGCCATGCAACTCCATGCATCTGCTCTGCAAGTCCTCTGAAACTGAATAGGCTATAAACAACTCAATCAGTCTAATGCATCTATCATCAAAGTCTTCAACTTTAGCTTGTACCAACTTCACATGTCATCAGGAACCACTGCGCTATTGAACTCTTGCACCCATGCACTCTGCACTTGTTGTCAACTCTGATTCGCGCTCCAGTATCTGACACTGTCACTTTGATCTGCCTACATCAATCCAACTGATCATGCTACTGCTGCGCTGTAGACACCTCGTATCCAGGTTCAACTCATGAGATCCACACCATCTCATGAATCCTGCCCAGAAATCTCCTCTTGGGATTAATCATGCATGTCGCCCCACCTCTCACCTGGTGGTATAGCGGCATGCACTCCCTCTGCCCATCTGGCACGAAATTTCTCTACATGAGTGGCTTCTCCCACTCCATGATCCTCATCTTGTGGCTGCTCCACATCTCGAGGTTCACTCTTACCTGCATGCAAAACTTTCTCCCTCTCAAGCATCAATTGCATGTCTTTCTTGCACTTCCCAACAGTAGGAAGCTCCGCAGAAATCCCATCTACTTCAAGTCTGTAGAGATTCTTTGCTCGAATCCAAACCTTATTGACTTGTCCTCCCTCGTCCACACTAACTCCTACACTCCCAAGCCCATCCATGTAGTGGAAAAACTTTGTCAAGTATACCGGAATAGTGTCATTCTTCTCCATTTTTATTTTCCTGAGTTTATCCTAAAACTCAACCGCTTCAATGTTTTGCAATTGCTCCAATGATCAATATCGCTCTGATACCATGTAGAAAATATATAACACAGCTTTGATACCATGTAGAAATTTGAATAACTAATATGTTATCCACTGATATTATCCTAATCACACACTATTTTAGCTTCATGCATAATACAAAATCTCTTCTACCATTGATCATTACATGCGGAAATAAAATCAATTGCATGCACACATTAAAGCCATAAAAATTCACACATATGAACACAGTATGTAATGGGAAAGCTTAAAGATGAAAACCCCCAACTATCTGTATATTATATATGTCATAGAGATCATGTAACAATCATCATACAAAGCTCCTCACAAGCTCTCAGTATAATCTCCACTTGCTACACACGAATCAGGCTTGATCTTGCAAATCCCATGCACCGATATTTGCCAGCCTTTAGCCTACCTATACTGCGCAATCCCTGCTGAAGAATGCCTCTTAATGAGAATTAATTAACCCAGCCTTGCTCAGGTAGTCTTTATAGGCATCTCTACTGAGTGTTGGATGCAAACCATGCATCACTTATAGTCACAACTGATAGTCACACTTGCCCTTTCACCTATCTTTGCACTGTTCTCCACTGAAATTGTCCATGCATTGAAGTTAACTGATGTATTCTTTAGTTTATTAATGAGTTTACAATTAGTGAATTAATTAATAATTAATTCACACCACTCTCACTAATTGTATCAATCATTTAAACTAGATACAAATAGCTCAACTATATTTATATTAGTTAAACTGAACACAACTCCATTAAATTCCTCAATCAACTCCACCAAACTCTATCACATGATTTCTAACTGAAGTATCCATGCAATAGCTCCACTTAACCCTCAGGAATAGCGTAATTCCTTCTGTCAGCTCCTGTGCCACATCTGTGCACTTAACTGAAGTGCTCCAAGAGAATAAGATAATGTTTAGAGTTTTTTATTGCCCAAATCCACCTTAGGCTGAAGGATGGTGGGATTTAGGGTAACACCAAACCATGCTCAGTCTGGTAGCTAGCCCTACCAGAACAGGAGAGGGCTCTCTGCGGGTCAATCTCAGGAAAAATTTTATCGATAGGCCTTGAGATGACTAAAACAACAAGTGATATTAGCCTCGATAAACAAATAGGAGGGTTTGATTTTGATTTTTTGGGATTTTGTTGAAAAAAGGGGAAAGACAATTTTGGACTTGGGGATGAGGCCAAATTCTTGCAGAGTTCAAGTTGGGGCAGGGAAGGAAATGACCTTGATGTCTTAGATCGAATGAATGGATTGAAAAGACTTCTGAGGAGTTGAAGAGGGCAAGAGAGTGCAAGGATCCTCTCCAAACTGATGAAAACATAAAAAACTAAAAAAAATTCTAAGGCAGAGCACCAGCAAATCAATGAATTCTACCTCAACTACTCATTTGTTTAATTCAGAATCGTAGAGAAGGGAAATGGCATACATATAAAATTAATGAAACTTACAATAACATGGAGAAAAACATCATCAAAACTCAAAAGCCGCAAGGATCCCAACAAGTGCTGCAAAACTCTGGTCTTTCCTTTGCCAAAAACTGAAAATGGATATACAATAAAGTGTCGAACTTTTCCCAAGAGTCCAACCAGTTCCAACCTTTGAAAATGACTCAGAAAATACATGATATAGACCAGCCCAACCCATTCCCATGCCTCTAGGGATCTAGTTCATCCTTTTAGGAGCTATTTCAACCAATTCTAAACATGGAACTGAAATCTAGGCAGCCAAACAACTTGCCTCTATATGCTGTGAAATCGATTCATTCATTTAATTTTCACTTTTTAGAGAATGAATCCTCGAGAACAAGTAAAAACATGCCAAATTTACATGATAGCTACAAAATTACATCAAGATAGAACAATAATTACATTAAAAAGTGAAACTAGTCAAACTAGCCGAATTTCTGAGCTGAAAAGTGAAAATTGGGCAAAATTCCTCTATGCGTCGCGCCCAAAAACTCAATGCGCCGCACCACTTTGGAGCTGATTTTGGGGCACTTCCCGAAGTCCAAATTGAGCTCATGATAGCTCGTTGGAAATCCCTAGATGTCTTCTATCCAACCCAAGTAAAATTTTTCAATTTTGATTTCATTTTCTCCTCCAAAATTGCAATCTCCCAAGACTGGTTCTTCTAAGGGTGAAACCATTTTCAAGGAGTTTTTGGCCCTTTAGGCAGCCCAGAATTTGATGAAATGCTTCTTCCATTCCTAAACATACATAATATATCATAACAAACCCAAAAAAGCAAATTTTTCCTCCAGAAGATCTCCCAAACGTAAGCGCGCGTCAGGTGGCGCGATGCGTTGGGCAGAAAAACCTATTTTGCAACCAAAATTTCAAAAATGACAAAAATTATCTCCAAATTCCTTGAAATTTTGGCTGGAGGTCCATAATCAAGTACCATGCTCAGCCAAAGAAGCTTCGGCCAAGATTCAGAGTCTATCCTCCCTTTTGCGTCGTTTCAGTGCCCTCCTGGTGCATGCAGTTCAGTGGTGAAAACACTGTCTCGGTCATATGAGCTATATGTGTTTGTCTCCATTGTGTTGAAAGTCTATTTCAAGTGAATGTTTGACCTGTATAATATGGAAAACAACAATTTTGTGTATTTTCCTCCGATTTTCAAATGTGTGCCAAAGGGAAGGGACTGTGGTAGAAATGGAGCAGTGGGAACAATAAAGTCTTGCCAAGTGGTAGTTTGCCCTTTGAGGATTTGAAAAAATTTGGAAGAGGGGAAAACCACTTGAATTTTTGAGTAACTTGGGATTTTGGGGATTTTTAACAAGTGAGATGGAAAGAGGGAATGAAGGTGAAATGATATGACTTGGGATGGAGAAATAAGGTACGAGATGATATGAGTGGTTTGGAATATAAGGGAATAGGGATTAACAGTGATGATATGATTACAGTGAAAGGAAGGGATGAAAAAAATGGGAAATGAACAAATTTGGCACCACAATCACTTTAAAACACCAATTATAAAACCTTAAGGGAACAATTTCTAACAAGTGAATAGGGTTTATAACTTGACATTCAAATTCTCATATTCCCTTTCCAAACGAACCCAAACGTTGGCATAATAGCATTTCAAAAACTCAAAAACTTATTTGAAACATATAATATTGAGTCAATTTTGAGTTTTCATGAAGCAGAGGCAAAAATTAGGTGTTCTGGCTCAATGCGTCGCGCACCAACCCAATGCGCCACGCCATAAATAGTGCATTTTGCAGGAGGCTTTTGGAGGCCTTCCCGGTGTCCAAATTGGTCACATGATAGCTCGTTGGAAATATATTTGAGTATAATTTCCAACCCAAGTGAAATTTTTCAATTTGGAGTTCATTTACCCTGTCAAAAATCAAATCTCCCAAGACTTGTCAAAATGAGCAGAATGAGGCTGCCTCAAGGTAGAGTGCTGTTGCAGTCAGCTTTGGAAGGTCTCCCTCAACTCAAAATTGAGCTCATGATAGCGTATTGGAAATATATTTGTGTTTAGTTATCATTTGAATCATCAAGCAAGTCATTTGGCCAACCAAGCTAGGAGAAATCTTGATTTTCCCAAGGTCACTTCAGAGGTGCATCAATTCTCCTGAGGCAACTGTATTTTTGACATTTCTCCAAAACCATGACACCTGTGTAAAAAGTGAAGGAGTTTTTTCTTCCTTGGAATGTTTTGGACAAAAATTTCTCTCAGTTTTCCAAAATTCATCTTTTATTTCTCTGAAACATCATTTGAGTGAAACCTATCCCGATGTGTGAAACAAGGGATTTGTCGAAATGAAGTGAAATGAAGGGGATAAGGGGCTTCTAAATTCTTGGGGAAATTTTGGGAAGTAGGGAGGGATGTTAGGAAGCAGGGGAAAGTGGAATCTCAGAAATTGAGTGAGGGGAAGGGGTCCAAAAGGGAAAAACACAGGCCTAGCCTAGAAAATTGCCAAGTTGTAGCAAGAAACTAGGGTTTGTGCGAAAATGAGGAATTTGGGGGATCTAAGTGATGGGAAGTGATTAATAAGGTACATTAAGGATAGGGGAAGGTGTATGAACATCAAGATACAAGTTTTGATGATGATTTGACCATCCAAGATCAATTACCTCCAAAACCCTAGGAGAGGGAAATGAACCTTACCTAGGCACAACTGAAGCATGAACAAGGTGTAAAATGACCCTTTGGAATCTGGCATGATGATGAAAACCCTCTGAATGATGGTAGAGTTAGCTGAATGGTGACATGGACTAACATTTGGACAACTCTGGAAGGAGTGAAAGAAAACCCTAGACCTAGTACTTAGTGAGCAAATTTTTCTTAAAGGCTCACTGAAATGACAAAATTTGACCCTGACACCTCAAAATCACTTTGTAAGAGCATGTTTGATCACTGGAGGAAGGCTGCAAAGACTGACACTAACATTGGCTCCAATGGGGATGGTAGCTCCTTGGAGGTGCCAAGAATGGTAGATCTTTGGGAGAGCAGACAGTGCCTTCATCCATTGGGCAATGGAATCAATAACTGCAAACCCAAAACAACTCATACCAATCCAAAAACATATACATACTGCAACCTGTACATAAAAAAATACTGAAAATTGAAATGTTGCCTTTGGCAGCTTATTTATTTACAAATCTCCCCTACTTTGCTGCAAAACCAATAGATCAAGTAACGTTGTAATGCCAGATCAACCAATCAAGTAAATGTGACAAGGATGTTGCTTGAGAGTGCTTCAACCGGGACACAGATGTAAATTCTGGCAGCCATACACGCACATAACGAGTCTGGTTGTGTAAAAGACAATTTGATCTATCATTCAAACTGAAAAACATTTCCATGTACGTTGCAATAGGATCGCAAAAGCCAGACTTTGTTTGCTGCCCCAACTCCGCAATACATACTTCCAGCTGCACACTGTCAATGCAAACATCCACGGGCAACTCTATTGTTTCTTGTTTTGAAGGAGGGAGAGTTTCCAAGAACTTTTTGGGATCTCGGAATTCATATGATTGGATCTGATCATTTAAATACTGAATCTCCTTCTCAAATTTTTCAACAACTAACTCACAGAAACCAGTTTTAGCTTCAGGAGGAAACTTCGGAGATCTCAAACATTGAAGCACGACAATGAAAAATACTTCATCAATTTCAAAATCCACTAACTGATCTCTAACTTCTTTTAAAGCTTCACAAAACGCAGGGTCTGCCACATACCCTACCATTGCATGAATGGATCAGTGAGCACTGGAATCTCTGGATCGAGTTGGAGTCGCCAGGTGAATGTTTCAGCCTTCATATGTCTGATCGTTGTCCACCATCAACAATCAGATCTAAACTTGATACATGTACTGGGGAAATTCACAAGTCAAGTGTCACGTTCACAAGCTAGACCAGAGATTGACTGAAGCATCATTTATCTACTTCCACTAATGCAAAGCAAAAGCGTTTCGAAGGCTACCTGGCCTAACTTCAGGCTCCGTCTGTAGCTTATGAAACAAATAACACCAATGAGCAAACCATTCTATTCCCCAGCATGGTCGCCACTATGTTATTGCCCAAATCCACCTTAGGCTGAAGGATGGTGGGATTCAGGGTAACACCAGACCACGCTCAGTCTGGTAGCTAGCCCTACCAGAACAGGAGAGGGCTCTCTCCGGGTCAATCTTAGGAAAAATGTATCGATAGGCCTTCAGATGACTGAAACAACAACTAATATTAGGCTAGATAAACAAATAGGAGGGTTTGATTTTCATTTTTTGGGATTTTGTTGAAAAAAGGGGAAATACAATTTTGGGCTTGGGGATGAGGCCAAATTCTTGCAGAGTTCAAGTTGGGGCAGGGAAGGCAATGAACTTGATGTCTTAGATCGAATGAATGGATTGAAAAGACTGCTAAGGAGCTGAAGAGGGCAAGAGAGTGCAAGGATCTTCTCCAAACTGATGTAAACATAAAAAACTAAACAAAAGTCTAAGGTAGAGCACCAACAAATCAATGAATTCTACCTCAATTACTCATTTGTTTAATTCAGAAGCATAGAGAAGGGAAATGGCATACATATAAAATTAATGAAACTTACAATAACATGGAGAAAAACATCATCAAAACTCAGAAGCCACAAGGATCCCAACAAGTGCTGCAAAACTCTGGTCTTTCCTTTGCCAAAAACTGAAAATGGATATACAATGAGGTGCCAAACTTTACCCAAGAGTCCGACCAGTTCCACCCTTGAAAATGACTCAGAAAATACATGATATAGACCAGCCCAACCCATTCCCATGCCTCTAGGGGTCGAGCTCATCCTTCTAGGAGCCGTTTCAACCAATTCTAAACATGGAACTGAAATCTAGGCAGCCAAAACAACTTGCCTCTATATGCTAGGAAACTGATCCATTCATTTAATTTTCACTTTTTAGTGAATGAATCCTCTAGAACAAGTAAAAACATGCCAAATTTACATCATATCCACAAAACTACATCAATATAGAACATTAATTACATCCAAAAGTGAAACTAGTCAAACTGGCCGAATTTCTGAGCTGAAAAGTGAAAATTGGGCAAAATTCCTCTATGCGCCGCGCCACTTTGGAGCTGATTTTGAGGCACTTCCTGAAGTCCAAATTGAGCTCATGATAGCTTGTTGGAAATCCATGTCTATCTGCTATCCAACCCAAGCGGAATTTTTGGATTTGGATGTCATTTTCCCCTCCAAAACTGCAATATCCCAAGACTGGTTCCTACTGGTGCAAAAAGTGGCAGAAAGGCCATTTTCAAGGTGTTTTTTGCCCTTTAGGCAGCCCAGAATTTTATGAAATGCTTCGGCCATTCCTGAACATACATAATATATCATACAAAACCCAAAAATGCAAAGTTTTACTCCAGAAGATCTCCCAAACGTAAGCGCGCGTCAGGTGGCACGACGCGTCGGGCGGAAAAACCTGTTTTGTGACCAAAAATTCAGAAATGACAAAATTTTCTCCAAATTCCTTGAAATTTGGGCTGGAGGTCCATAATCAAGTACCTTTCTCAGCCAAAGAAGCTTCGGCCAAGATTCAGAGTCTATCCTCCCTTTTGCGTCGTTTCAGTGCCCTCCTGGTGCACGCAGTTCAGTGGTGAAAACATTGTCTCGGTCATATGAGCTATCTGTGTCTGTCTCCATGGTGTTGAAAGTCTATGTCAAGTGAATGTTTGACCTGTATGAGATGGAAAACAACAATTTGCTGTATTTGTTTCCGATTTCCAAATGTGTGCCAAAAAGAAGGGACTGTGGTAAAAATGGAGCAGTGGAAACAATGAAGTCTTGCCAAGTGGTAGTTTTCCCTTTGAGGATTTGAAAAAATTTGGAAGAGGGGAAAACCACTTGATTTTTTTGAGTAACTTGGGATTTTTGGGATTTTTAACAAGTGAGATGGAAAGAGGGAATGAAGGTGAAATGATATGACTTGGGATGGAGAAATAAGGTACGGGATGATATGAGTGGTTTGGAATATAAGGGAATAGGGGATTAACAATGATGATAGGATTATAGTGAAATGAAGGGATGAAAAAAATGGGAAATGAACAAATTTGGCACCACAATCACTTTAAAACACCAATTATAAAACCCTAAGGGAAAAATTTCTAACAAGTGAATAGGGTTTATAACTTGAAATTCAAATTCTCATATTCCCTTTCCAAACGAAACTAAACGCTGGCATAATAGCATTTCAAAAACTCACAAACTTATTTGAAATATAGAATATTCAGTCAATTTTGAGTTTTCATGAAGCAGAGGCAAAAATTAAGTCTTCTGGCCCAATGCGCCGCGCACCAACCCAATGCGTCGTGCCATAAATAGTGCATTTTGCAAGAGGCTTTTGGAGGCCTTCCCTGTGTCCAAATTGGCTGCATGATAGATTTTTGGAAATATCTTTGATTCTACTTTCCATCCCAAGTGGAATTTGTGAATTTGGAGTTCATTTACCCTGTCAAAAATCAAATCTCCCAAGACTGGTCAAAATGAGCAGAATGAGGCTGCCTCAAGGCAGAGTGCTGTTGCAGTCAACTTTTGAAGGTCTTCCTCAACTCCAAATTGAGCTAATGATAGCTCATTGGAAATATATTTGTGTATAGTTATCATTTGACTCATCAAGCAAGTCATTTTTCCAACTAAGCTAGGAGAAATCTTGATTTTCCCAAGGTCACTTCAGAGGTGCATCAATTCTCCTGAGGCAACTGTATTTTTGACATTTCTCCAAAACCATGACACCTGTGTAAAAAGTGAAGGAGGTTTTTCTTCCTTGGCATGTTTTGGACAAAAAACTCTCTCAGTGTTCCAAAATTCATCTTTTATTTCTCTGAAACATCATTTGAGTGAAACCTATCCCAATGTGAAATAAGGGATTTGTCGAAATGAAGCGAAATGAAGGGGATAAGGGGCTTATAAATTCTTGGGAAAATTTTTGGAAGTAGGGAGGGATGTTAGGAAGTAGGGGAAAGTGGAATCTCAGAAATTGTGTGAGGGGAAGGGGTCCAAAAGGGAAAAACGCAGGCCTAGCCTAGAAAATCGCCAAGTTGTAGCAAGAAACTAGTGTTTGTGCAAAAATGAGGAATTTGGGGGATCTCAATGATGGGAAGTGTTTAATCAGGTACATTAAGGATATGGGAAGGTGTATGAACATCAGGATACAAGTTTTTATGATGATTTGACCATCCAAGAGCAATTACCTCCAAAACCCTAGTAGAGGGAAATGAATCTTAACTAGGCACAACTGAAGCATGAACAAGGTGTAAAATGACCCTTTGGAATCTAGCATGATGATGAAAACCCTCTGAATGATGGTACACTCAGCTAAATGGTGACATGGACTGACAGTTGGACAACTCTGGAAGGAGTGAAAGCAAACCCTAGACCTAGTACTTAGTGAGCAAATTTTGCTTGAAGGCTCACTGAAATGACAAAATTTGACCCTGACACCTCAAAATCACTTTGTAAGAGCATGTTTGATCACTGGAGGAACGCTGCAAAGACTGACACTAACAGAGTCCAAATATTATTAAGAGCTAATAATATTCGGAATATCTATTTTTAGACTGGAAATCTAAAAATAGATTCCGCCTAATATGTCTAAAAATAGAAATCCATCTATTTTTCCAACTTGACCAACCATCCATAAATAGCATCCCACAACTTATAGAACATGATCCATATGTCTAAAAATAGACTTTGCGACAAAAATCACCTGTGTGGTCTCCACCTAGTTTAGGTGATCACTTTCCAACTAGGATCAGGAATGATGTTTTAGGATGCCTCCTTCACTGTTTCTTGTTGTAATCTTCAGCAACTAATGCCTACAAGTATAAAATTTTTAAAATAGTCAAACTAGTTGCCAAGAGGAAATAAGAAATGCCTGGAATAGGTCTAGAATAGGTTTGGAATCTGTTATTTTGTTATAGCGATATCGAAATGGTGCTGTAAACACGGAGTTGCTGCTATGATCTGCAGATACTACTTTTTGATCACCGGATTTGCAGAAATGACAGAATTAGTAAATTGTGTGGGAAAAATCCCCATGACTATTATTTCATTAATTAAAAATTCCAAATAAGACATTGTAATGGGGTTTACCTTGTGTGTTTATATCATTTAATGAATATTATTGATACAAAGAAGTGAAAGAGTGGGTGAAAATGAAGGGAAAAAGTATGCAGATTTGGTACCCAACAAACTACACCACATAAATTTGCAATTCTAACAAATCTTTGCTAGACAAAATTAAAATTAAAATTAAAAGTGAAATTAATGGCTCCAAACTAATTTAAAACTTTTAAAAGGAGATAGGTAAAATTATAAAATAAACCTCCTTCTTTATGTTGAATGCATAATATCTTGGAATGTGAAGGTCACTAGAGTGAATATCTTGGTATCTTGGAAGCCTCAACACATTTCCTCCCCTCCATCCTCCACTCTTTAGGTTGTTATATTTCCTTTGTTGCAACATTTTTGTAGTAAGATCATAGGCATGTTCTATTCTTTCGGTGTATCTTTCCACTTTTAGGGGCAATTGCTAGTTTTTAATTCCAATTACTTTACATGATATTAGGTAATATGGACAACTAATTAAAAATTTACAGGATATTTTTTTTTCTTTTTTTTTATAGTCCACATTACTTTTCTATTTAAAGAATATTTTATTTTTAATTTAATAGGGAGGGACATACTTACACATCGACTTCACACTTGGCACATTTTAACAACGAATCTATGAAGAGCATAGAGGGATCAAGTATCAAACTTGAAAAAATATTTACACATTAATTAATCTATTTTAGTGTTTCATAAATGTGGATTCACATAATTGTTTTTTCTTTACACCCCTTTTTGCATCATATTTTCCTTCTTTTCTTATCACTGTCAACCTAATAAGGCAACAAAAACTTGATTTTGACAAGGTAAAATATGTGTGTGTCATATTCTTCATATTTATTAATATACCATATTTTTTGTTAAATATTACATTCAGTTGTGAAATTGATACAATTATGCAGCTTTTCCACAGATCCGCAACTGCCTCCACTGTTAGCATAGTTCTAATGCATCAGATCAACAAAGGATTATATGGATGGATATAGGATGATCCCCTCGTGGATTTCCTCCTACTTACCTGAACCTATTCATCAAGAATATCACACATTCCATCAGTCAAAGGTAGCAGCCAACATGTTGCAGCGTCCAGGAACAAAGTCTGGAAATAACACGACTGTGTGGATTTGATTTTTAAATAGAAAATCGACAGATAAATGATATTTCATTTTTTATTTTAAGTTGTATAAGGATTCCCATAGAATATTCATAGGCTTATAATTTGTGTATTTTTGAACGCATTCTATAAAATCATAACTATGTGTATTCAGGGCGTGCCAACTTTCATTTCCTGAACATTTTGTTTGAATATTTTTATGTTAATTTAAAATTTCGTTTCGTGAAATTTGATGCGTTGATAGAATTAGTAACCTACTCTGTTGTGGAGGGCCCTTGCAAGCAGACCAGGTCATTTTAATTTCATTTTTATGCATCTTAACCACATTGCCATTTCGCAATTCGGTAAATTCTTTTGATTCATGCTTTATTTACATAGATCAGTTCAATAGTTCAATGCTTTGGTTGTGTTATTCTGTAGAATAATTGCTTGAATTCATTTTGTTTTATTGTAGGAATTTAGAGGGTAAGTTCCTTAGATCAAACACCAAAAGGTCACCTCTCACAAATATATCACAAATCAGTACACCAATATTTGACATGGTTAAAACCCTCAAAGAGGGAAAAAATCCATGGCCTGAGCCAACGTGGTCACTTCACGCAATTTATTAATATAATAAAGAAAAATGACCCTCCATGTTCTTTAAATATAGATCATGGACCAATCAGGTGTTAAGTCATCGTCAAGTTTCGGTAATACCGGGGAGAGATTGAATCATTAGATCACTACATATCGTGACCATCGAATTATAAGTTACAAATGTACATAGTAAAGAAACAAACTTTACCTAATTCTACACTAGACCAAGTCATACTTAACTATTTCCTATGTGTTGTAATATCCTAAAATCCCCCCTTAAGAAAAACTTGCGATAGGATTGAAGTATTTACAGGGGTGACACAAAAGGAGACTGTTTCCTATGTGTCAAAATATCCTAACTTTCCCTCATAAGAACAACTTGGGATAGGATTGAAGGATTTATAAGGTGAAAAAATAGGAGAAGGAACGAGACATTAGAGCCTATCAAACCATAATGATAACTTTCTTGCATTCTAAGCATAGATCAAAGTTTGGTAAACTTCGATTCTATGAGAGCCTTTGTAAATATATTGACAATTTGATCATTGGTTGAAAAATACTGCACTTTGAGAACACGATCATGAATGAGATTTTCGATGAATTGTATATGAAGCTCAATGTGTTTCATATGTTGATGCTGAACTGGACCTTTGCAAGCTGAATGGCACTTTGATTATCACACCAAAGTGTAGTTGGACGTTGATGATGAAGACCAAATTCAGACAGGATCTAACGAAACCACATGGCTTCCTTGTTGGCTTCAACTACACCACGATACTTTTCTTCTGCAAAAGAAAGATAGATGCCACTTTGTTTCTTACAAGACCATGTAATAGGTCTTGAACCAAGCATGAATATATATCTGGCAGTAGACTTTCGATCATCAAGGTCAGCAACCCAATCAGAATCAGTGAAACCAATCAATAATGGAGATGCTCTTGTAGTGTAATGAATACTGAACTAAACTGTACCTAAAATATATCGAAGTATTCTTTTAGCTTATTTCCAGTGACTTTCATGATGTTGGTGCATAAACCATGCAACAATACGAATGGAAAGGAAAGGTCAGGATGGGTATGGGTTAGATACAGAAGTTTACCAACAAGTTGACAGTATAAGGTAGCATCAACTTCAGGGGTAGTGCAAGTGACAGAAACGTTGACTCCAGACTGAAAGGGAGAATGGGATAGCTTACAATATTCCATCTGAAAGTGGCTTAGAATATCATAGGCATAACTGGACTGAGAAAGGGTAATACCTTATTTGGATTGCAAGACTGAAGACCAAGGTAATAATGCAAGTGTCCTAACTCTGTGATTTCAAATTTCTTTTTGAGGCTAGACTTCACATGGTTTATATGGTTGGGATCACTACCACTAAGGATAAGATCATCAACATAAAGAACAAGGATGATGAAGGACTTGCACACTTTCTTGGTGTAGACAATGTTGTTAGAATGACACCTATAAAAGCCATTATCTAAGAGAAATCTATCCATTTTGGCATAACAAGCCTGAGGAGCTTGTTTAAGACCATAGAGAGACTTCCTAAGGCGACAAACAAGGCTAGAGTCATTTTGGATAAAGCTAGGTGGTTGTTCCATGTAGATTTCTTCATGCAAATCTCTATGTAAGAAGGCATATTTAACACCCTTATGATGGACTTCCCTTTTAAAGGGGGTAGCAAGGGAAAGAACAAGACACACAGAATTCATTTTGGCAATAGGGGAGAAGGTTTCAGTATAGTCAATGCCTTTAACTTGTGAAAATAATTTAGCAACAAGACGAGCTTTATGTCTATCCACTTCTCCATCTGGTCCAAAATTTGTTTTGTAAACCTATTTGCATTTGATAAGTTTTCTTCCCTTTGGAAGAGGAATAAGATCCCAAGTATCGTTTTCCAATACGGAATGACATTATTCATTCATAGCTTCATCCCAATCTAGATGACCTAAAGCTTCTTTAAAGGTGTATGGATCATGATTTTATAGAACTTGAGCCAATAAGGAAGAAGCTTTTTATAACTAAGAACATGTATGACGTCGATTTATAGGGTCACCTGCAAGAGAACCTGCTGCATCCTGAGTAGACCGGATCCATCTTGCAAGTTGTGGATTTGAAGGAATATCTTCAAGAGGTGGAGGAGGATTTTCATCCTCGCTGTCATCATCTAAACTAGAATGAATTATATAAAAATAGAAGAGATAGACAGAGGTGGCACATATGCTGAATTGGGCTCGTAGGCGAAAGGTGGCACACCCACCAAACTAGGGTTGTAGGCTAATATATTTTCATCAAATTTTACATCTCTTCTAATGATTTTTTTTTTTTTTTGGTTGAATAAGTATATATCCTTTGGCATCTTCAGAATATCCAAAAAAAATGCATTTTTCACTCTTAGGTTCTCAGGCTTATGTTTCACATCTAGAATATGGGCCCAAGCATCACTTCCAAAAAAAAAAAGTGACTTACATCTGGTTTGATTGAGCTCCAGGATTCTTCTGGAGTAATATTCCTTAAAACCTTAGTAGGAGTGTGATTTACTATGTAATTTGCACAGTTAGTTTCTTGCGCTCAAAAATTGAGACTAAGTCCTTTAGATTGAAGCATACAATTAGCCATTTCTTTTAAGGTGTGATTATTCCTTTAATATACACCATTTTGTTGTGGAGTATATGGAACAGTATGTGCAATTGAGTGCCATTCTCAGTGAAAATTTTGATAAAGTTATTGTGAACATATTGTCCTCCATTGTCAGATCTTAACTTAATAATTTTATGTCTAGATTGTTTCTCAACACACGCCTTAAAGGCCAAGAACATGTTAAAAAATTCACTCTTAATTTTTAATAAGTATACCCAAGTGCATCTAGAAAAATCGATAATGAAATTTAAGAAGTACGTGAAACCAGAGAAAGAAACAACAGAAAGTGGAAAACAAAAATCATTGTGCACAGTCTACAAAGGGGCTGAAGCGTGCCAAGAGGCACATTTGTCAAAACTACCCTGATGATGTTTTCTGAGTACACATCTGGAGCAAACACCATCTCAACAATATACCATAGGAATACCTGTCACCATATTTTCTTTACATAGAGTTTGAAGAGAGCGACAGTTTAAGTGATGAAATCGCTCATGCCAAAGTTTTCTCACTTCATCATTATGAGCAACAAAAACAGAGGGAAAACATGATGACCCAAAGTTGTCAAACATATGCACCCTTGTGGAATCATCAACAATTATAGTAGCTAAAATATGTCTAGGATCTTTGAGGCCCTTGATTACAAAATTATGAGGTGAGAATTCTACTGTTTTCCCTTCACTTGAATGAGTTATTTGATAAACAGATAAAAGGTTGTAGGACAAGTTAGGAACACATAATACATCATTAAACTGACCATTACCTAGATGAATGCTTCTAGATCCTACAACACTAAGAGATCTATCATCACCAACATAAATATGTTTGGTGTTACAATTATTTAAAGAAGAAAACGTGGCTTTATTTTCTTCCATATGGTAAGAAGCTCTAGAATCAATCAGCCACTCATGAGAATGAGAAGAAGAAGATACATTTAATGCATAGCCATATCTTGATGCTTGAAAAACACAAGCATGAAGTGCCATTCCTGAAGATGAAGTTGAACAATTATCCAAATTGATATGGTGCTTCTTCATTGTTGATTCCAAGGCTTCCATATTCTTAAAACATTTGCACTCTACATGGCCATCACGATTACAAAATTTGCAATGTCTATATGTTTGCTTCCCTTTGTTTTTATTTGCCTTATCATTTTGATGGGTTTCTTTTTTAGTTTGTAGCTGAAATTGCTTAAGACCCTTGTTTGGTTTAGGACCATTCTTTTTAGGATAATGCTTCTTGGGATTCTTTTGATATGGCTGTTGTTGGGATGTTAAGGCTTTCTTAGAAGAGTTTCTAGTATTGATAAGACCAAGGTGTAAGATTTTTTCTTGTTCTATTATCAAAGAATCGCAAAAGGCATCAAAAGAGGGGGACTTGCAGGCTGTTCCTTGAGAAATGAGGGCTTCTCTAGTGGAATGGAAGGTGGAAACAAATATAGAGTATGTAGGTCCAAGCATAGCAATAATGGAATAGATAAGGCTACAATCTTACTTTTCTACCTTACAACCTTATAAAAGAAGTATAGGGGTCTTGAATTTGGACAAAAAATCTTCAATAGAGGATAAATTATTAGGGTCCAAAGTAAGCAACTCTTTTCAAGATGGTGGACCCTGATTTCATTTTGAATGCCAAAAAAATTATTTAGCTTTTTCATGGCTGCATCAACGGTGTCAATTTCCTTGACATGAAATCAAAGATCTTAAGCAATGGAAATTCCTATCAACCCTTGTGCTTTATCTTGTTTATTTTCCCATTTAGTAGCTTTATCTCCATCGGTAGGTTTAGTTTCTTGACCCGAGGCTATTCTATAAAGCCATTTAATTCTAAGTAAGTCTATCATGTAGGATAGCAATTGGAAATAATTGGTGTTGTTAAGAATAATTGGGCATGCACTTTCCATTTACGGAAAGTGGAAACCCTTACTTAAAAAATGGTGAATCATCCTACATGGTTGACATCATCATCTTAAATCCTATTGGTTCTTATAAAGTCTATTTTTGTTGTACATTTTTCTTAGGAGGTCCAATTTAGACCTCAAAATTCCCCTAATTTCGATGTGCGTTCTTTCTCCTGCAAAAAAAAACACAAAAATATGTGCACAAAAAAATGAAATGAAATCCTTACAGCATAATGTTAGATTTTTTATTAGCCTTACCGGAAACTATCCTTCTTCCGCTATTTCTAATTTCCCGAGATTGCACAATGACGTGGGGAAAGAGCATACATAGAAAAAAAAATCTTCTTATTGTTTATGATTTTCCGAGATCACACACAACACAGAGTAAAGAACATAAACAAAGAAGACGGTACAGATCTGGAAAATAAAAAAAACTATAAACCGAAATAAACATAACGATTAATAAATATAACTGCAAAAAAGATACTTTATACCTCCAAATCTAAAATGACATAACTTGAGCAATCAGAAATTTTTTCACATGAAACAAAAGGGGTTCATCACTGTAACAAATTCTATGAACACTACAGAGTAGTTCTCCTAGCCTGAAAGTGCTCAAAAATAATAGATCTGGAAAACGACAGTCGCATGCAGTCAAACCGGCTTCGGATTTGGATCAACAATGGATGCAACCCTAAAACATTCTATGATACCAGGTAGGAATTTATAGGGTAAGTTCTTTAGATCAAACACCAAAGGTCACCACTCACAAACAAATCAAAAATCAGTATACTAGTATTTGACGGGGTTAAAACCCTCAAAGAGGGAAATAGTCCACAACCTGAGCGAACGCAGCCACTTCAAGCAATTTATTAATATAAAAATGAAATTTTACATAATTTTCTCTTATAAACAGTTACCGGATAAATGACCCTCCATACTCTTTAAATAGAGATCATCGACCAATCGAGTGTTAAGCCATAGATCAAGTGTTGGTAATACCGATGAGAGAGTGAATCGTCAGATAACTACATATCGTGAGCATCAGATTGTAAGTTACAAATGTACATAGTAAAGAAACACACTTTACCTGACTCTACACTAGACCAAATTATACATAACTATTTCCTATGTGTTGAAATATCCTAACATATATTTCATATAGTTTAGTTGAATTTTTTTTCAATTATTTTCCAGACTAGAATTCGTAGTAGAATTTATTCTATTTTCTTATCCATAGCATTTAGACTTTCATGTTTTTCTAATATCAAAACTGTATCATATTCCATGCTTTTGTAATTTATAATTAGTTCATTATTTGCTGTAGCATAAAATTCTAAAATAAACTTGATAAAAATAAAACTGGTTATTTCTTTTGAAAACAGTCATCTGACAAACTATTTTTAAAACTCAATTCAATGGAAAGCAACCATAGAAATAACATTTAACATAGATGATAAAAATTATTTAAAAACATCACTGATCCATAGGAATTTAAGATTGAACCATAAGTTCAAAAATTAAGAAAAATCTAAAAATACTGAAATCTCAGTTTAAATGGCAAAGAATTCTAGCACATATAGTGCACTTTCATAGATGTAGTTTGAAAGCTCTCCTAATAAAATCTATCAGAGATGAGTGGATTGATATTCTCAATGTAATGGGGAAAGGAGACATTTATTTGTTACCATTCGGAGAAATTTGTGAATTATTTGTACATATTTCAAGGGGTAAATCATGAACCGGGAAAAGTCCAAGAGATCCTCTCTTATCAAGAATAAATAAATATGCAGCTGGGGTAGTTAGTAGGGTAGAATCAGGTAATTTGGTTGATAATTTGAAAAAATAAATTTTAGGGAGTATTATTGAGATAATCGACACCCTTAAAATATAGAACAAGAAAAAAGTTGAGAATGTTGTATTATCTATTTTTTCTCCTAGATGTAGAAAGAAACATGCTTTGAGAGAATTTCCTTTAGACTTAAAAACTATAGAAACCTATGTGATATGTACATAAAATCATGATACTAAATAATGCCACTCTATACCAAGTCTTAGGGCTATATATAGTGAATAGGGAATGCCAAATATGGTAGGTCCTCTTTACTCTATTGCCATATGACCATAGCAAAATCTTCAGAATCAAAATAAAAAATTTAATTCCCAACAATTTGCAGAATCTTCAAAAGGGAATTGGGATTCACCTATTCCATGGAAACCTTGGGCTCAACCACAACCTTGGAATCAAGGGTGGAAAAATTCCTATGGAAGATATGCTCAATATCAACCATATCCACCACCGTATCAAAATTTTCCACCACAATTATTTTCTCATAATAATCAAATGCCTCAAGCTCAAGCTCAAAATAAAAATCCAGAACTATCTCTATCATTTACACAAAAACCAAACCAATTACCCGTCCAACCACTTCCAAATCCAAATAATAAACATGTTTACAACGTGGAATGGAAAATTTCTCAAACTTATATAATAACTCCATTATATCTAAATAATGTTCAACTAATATCGTAGAGTATTAGAAAAGAAGAAACCCTCTACTTTTATTTAGGAAACAAAGAAAAATTCTCAAAAGAATAGAAAAAAAAATTGAAGAAGAAGAAACTTCTCTTCCTCAGAAGGAAAATGATAAAACAGAAAATATACTCATAATATCTTATGATACTCCTATTATAGAACAACCTTCCATATTTATTAGAACCCCTTAGGTTGAAAATTGATAAAGGAGTAGAAAAAAAATCACATTTCCTGATTATGATATGATGGATGAATTAAAAAAATATCTATACAAAAATTATTTTATTGCAAGGTATAAAATAAATACCAATTTTTGCAAAAACAATTAAGGAATTGAGTACTCAAAGAAAAAGAAAATACATAAAGAATAATCCAGATAGTTGGGAGAATTGCAGATATCATGACGGGGAAGGAAAAAATGCA
This sequence comes from Pinus albicaulis, assembly GCA_034641835.2. NCBI lineage: Eukaryota > Viridiplantae > Streptophyta > Pinopsida > Pinales > Pinaceae > Pinus > Pinus albicaulis. The sequence continues at coordinate 1,402,091,566 of CM076577.1, forward strand.
GAAATATTTAGATCCATGAAGCCCCATTGTGAAAATCCACATCAATGGAATCGAAATACCAAACACTGATTGATTTGGGATCAGCCATAAACGTAATGAGTAAACAAAGTATGAATCAACTAAAACTTACTTACCTTCAGTACACACCAAATTTATTACAATTAGTAGACATGTCAGTAATTAAACCTGATGGTGTGTTAGAAGGTTTTTTTGTATCCTTATATTCTTGGGAGTATCCTATTGATTTCATGGTCTTAACACCAAAGAATAATTTAGGAGGACATTGATTAACTTTAGGAAGACCTTGGTTAGCTACAGTTTATGCTTTCATCAGTTGTAGATCAGGAGAAAAGTTTATCTCATATGGTAGTTCAACAAAAAAATTTACATTATATCCACTTGCAAAAACAACAATGGACATAGAAAGTGAACAATGGATATATGATGATAATGATATACACCCCATTTTTACTATTTCAGAAAAAAGTGAGGAGGAAAAAAATTTTAATTGAATAGAAAATAATGAATCCTTCTTATACTATGAAAATAGTAAAACGTTTCGAGAACAATGTAATATCAAATATTTATCATCTAGACAAATGTATTTACATTCTATGGAAAATTTTCTAAATTCTTCAATAGAATTTTTTCTAGGGAAAACATTGAATATTAATGAAAATCTCAAAGGATTACAAAAAATTCAACTGGTAGAGACCTTGCAGAAACACTCTTTTGCTTATGCATAAGAGTATACAGATATAAAAGGAATTAGTCCCAAAAATTATATGCATCATATCTATATCCAGGAAAGTGTTAAACTAGTTAGACAACCTCAAAGAAGAATGAACCCAAATCTAAAATAAATAGTTAAAGAATAGCTACAGAAACTATTGAATGTAAATTTTATCTACCCAATATCAGACAGTCAGTGGGTTTCTCTCCTAATATTAGCTCCTAAAAAAAATGGGAAATGGAGGGTATGTATAGATTACAGGGAATTGAATAAAGCAACATTAAAATATCACTTTCCACTTCCTTTCATAGATCAAGTCTTAGACACATTTGCAGCGAAAAAGTAATTTTCATTTTTGGATGGATTCAGTGGGTATAATCAAATTCAGGTAGCACCTAAAGATCAAGAAAAAACCACATTTACCTATCCATGGGGAGCTTATGCTTACCGGGTACTTCCTTTCAGGTTGTGCAATTCTCCAAGAACATTCCAAAGGGAAGTTCTCAGAATTTTCTCTAATCTTGTTCATGACGATGTGGAAGTTTATATGAATGATTTCATAGTTTATTGTAATTCTCTTTTATAAGCACTAGAAAATTTAGAAAAAGTTATAATAAGATGCAAAGAACAAAATCTTTCATCAAGTCATGAAAATTTTTTTATGATTTTTAATGAGGGAATTTTTTTAGGTCACCAAATTTAACAAAATGGGATAAAGGTAGACTCATCTAAAGTAGAGGTTATTTCAAAATTATCAGTGCCAAATTGTCAACGAGATGATAGGAGTTTTCTTGGTTTTATTGGGTATTATAGAATAGTTATAGAAAATTTCACAAAAATAACATCCCCACTCTTAAAATTACTTACCAAAGATTGTGAATTCAGTTGGGACTCTAATTGTCAAAATGCCTTTAAAAATTTTAAAAACAAAGTCTCTGAAGCACCTATTTGAAAAGGACCTAATTGGAGATTTCCTTTCCACATATCTACTGATGCTTGAGATACAACCTTAGGGGTTGTATTGGGACAGAAAGATCCTACTCCTTATGCCATTTATTACACCAGTAAAAATTGAACTCCACAGAGCTAGATTATATTATAACTGAAAAAGATTTCTTAGTCGTAGTGCATTCCATTAATAAGTCCAGACATTAGATCACTGGCTATCAAACTTTCATTCACACAGACCATTTCGCCATTAGATATTTAATGAATAAACGAATCACTAATGGTAGGGTAACCAGATGGTTATTACTATTGCAAGAGTTTAGCATCATCATTCTAGATCGAACAGGACAAAATGCTAATGATGATATGCCCGGAGAGGATAAATTTACAAATGAATATATTTTTGCAATATCTACTAAATCACCTTGGTATGCACGTATTGCTAATTATTTTTCTATAGGAAAATTACCATCTCATTTTTTTCCCAGAGAAATGAGAAAAATAATACAAACAAGTGCTTCTTATGTTAGAAAATTATATATTATGGAGCAATGCAACACATAAAATATGCGGAAAAATACAAGCACACAAAACACATAAAACCATAGAGACACAGATGTACGTGCTTCACCCAGTTTGGGCTATGTCCACCCCGAATAGCCAGTCCTTTCTTTCTATTATCCAGCAAAATGAAAAGACAAAACCTACAGCAGATTTGTTGTCATATCCTTTGTTCTTTCTCATAGTCTCCCTCTCTGTTTCTCGCTCCGATAATACATACATAATACACAGCCCCAATACAATACCCTCATATATACAAGGGGGTTGCCTTCTAGGGAAAAAAACCCTAATCTAAACATAACTTCTACCGTCAGATCATTTGCCTAATAAACGGCCCAGATTGACTAGAAATTACTATACTTTTACAAGGAAATTTTACATCTGTTTTTAGCTTCGGGGGCGCTGCCCCCAAAAAACCTCCCAAGGGGGGGCTCCGAAAAGTGCTACCGCCCCCCCTGGACCCCCCACGGCAGTGATTAATTATGGGTGGCGTTGCTTCCACTTTTAAGGTACAGAGGTCCAATGTTGTGATACAAAGTAAACAAGATAATCAGGCTCCACACCCAACAATCTCCCACTTGGAGACTAATTGTAGCAACTCCACCGCTACTTCATTTGCTGGACAATGACTCCTCTTTAGACCTGGCTATTTCTCATCTTCATTTTCATCCTTGAAGACCAATTAAAACCGAGCATGTTCTCAGTTCCTCAATGGTTACAACTTTTGTTAGCATATCTGCAGGATTCTGGCTAGTGTGTATCTTTTCCAGCTTCAACTCTCCATCTTCCAATACTGACCGTATGAAATGGTACTTGAGATGTATGTGTTTACTCCTGGAATGAAATGCTGAGTTCTTTGCAAGATGAATATCACTTTGGCTATCATTGTATAGTGTGCCCATATTATGCTTCTTACCCAATTCATCCATAAACCTTTGTAACCAAATCATTTCTTTACTAGCCTCTGTAGCAGCAACATACTCTGCTTCTGTTGTTGAAAGTGCAACAACACTTTGGATTTTTGAAACCCAACTGATAGATGTTCCACCTACAGTAAATACATATCCTGTAGTGCTCCTCCCGTTATCTCTCTCACCTGCCATATTTGCATCAACATATCCCTGTAAAGAAATGTTTGAACCACCAAAGCATAATGCTTGATTTGTGGTACCTCTCAAATATCCGAGAATCCATTTTACTGCCATCCAATGTTCTTTTCCTGGATTATTCATGTACCTGCTTACAACTCCCACTGCATGTGCAATATCAGGCCTTGTGCAGACCATTGCATACATTAAGCTTCCAACCGCTGATGCATATGGAACTTTAGACATATAATCCATGTCTTCTTGGGTCTTTGGGCACATCTCCTTACTAAGTTTGAAATGGCTAGCAAAAGGGGTACTAACTGGTTTTGCATTGTGCATATTAAATCTTTTCAACACCTTTTCTATGTACTCATACTGAGACAGTGTTAATTTGTGATTTTTCCTATCTCTAGTTATCCTCATACCAAGGATTTGTTTTGCAGCTCCCAAATCCTTCATTTCAAATGAATTTGCCAATTTTCTTTTGAGCACATTTATTTCCTGCATGTTAGATCCTGCAACAAGCATGTCATCTACATACAATAACAATATAATATAGCTGCCATCATTTTTCCTTTTTAGATAAACACAATGATCATAGTGACATCTAGTATAACCTTGTTCAGACATAAACTTGTCAAATTTTAGATACCACTGCCTTGGAGCCTGTTTTAAGCCATACAAGCTCTTGTTTAACCTGCACACCAATTTTTCTTTCCCTTTGACCTCATATCCTTCTGGTTGCTGCATGTATATCTCTTCCTCCAAATCTCCATGGAGAAATGTTGTCTTTACATCTAACTGTTCAAGATGTAAATCTTCCGCTGCTACAAGACTTAAGATAGTTCTGATTGAATTCATCTTAACAACAAGAGAAAATATTTCATCAAAATCAATACCTTTATTCTGTTCAAACCCCTTCACCACAAGTCTAGCTTTGTACCTCTGTTTTCCTCCATATTCTTCCTTTAGCCTGTAAACCCATTTATTCTGCAATGCAGTTTTACCTGCAGGCAACTGACTAAGTCCCAAGTCTGGTTATGCATTAAGGAGTCCATCTCTTCTTCCATGGCTATCTCCCACTTCTTCCTACTTTCAACCTGCATTGCTTCTTCATAACATTCAGGTTCACCAGAATCAGTCAGCAATAAATAATATAATGAAGGAGAGTATCGTTCAGGGGGTCTACTTATCCTGGTAGATCTTCTAACACCACTTTCAGGTGTTTGAGGTGCCTATTGTTGTTGTGGTGGTTGCTGCTACTGTGGTTGTTGATTATTATTATTTTCAGGCACCTTTACTTTTTCGGTTATCTCATCAAGAACTGTGTATTCCTTGCTTTCTTTTTCCTATTTCTTTTCCTGCAACTGATTTTTATACAAGACCTTTTCATTGAATATTACATCTCTGCTCCAAATGATTTTATGATTTTCATAATCATATAAGCGATAACCAAAATCATTAACACCATATCCAATAAAGGTACATTTCTTTGATTTTTCCTCAAGCTTTGTTCTATTTTCTTTATTAATATGGACAAAGGCATCACAACCAAAAGGCTTTAAAAAAGAGTAGTTTACCTTTTTACCTGTCCATGCTTCCTCTGGAATACCACCATCCAAGGAACTTGAAGGCCCTCTGTTTATTAGATAAACAACAGTATCTACAGCATCTGCCCAAAATTGTAAAGGCAATCCTGCATGCAATCTCATGCACCTTGCACGCTCCATGATTGTTATGTTCATCCTTTCTGACACACCATTTTCTTGTGGTGTTCTTGGAACTTTCTTCTCTCTACGAATTCCATGCTCTGAACAGTACCTATCAAACTCTTTGCTGCAATACTCACCTCCATTGTCTGATCTGAGACACTTCAACTTCTTTCCTGTCTCAATCTCAACCAAAGCTTTTCATTTCTTGAAAGTATCAAATACATCAGATTTATTCTGAATACAATAAATCCATGTTTTTCTAGTTGCATCATCAATAAAAGTAACATAATAACGAGAACCACCGAGAGATGATACCTGAGCAGGTCCCCATACATCTGTATGCACAAGCTCCAATTTTTCGCTCTTCTTTTCTTTCCCAACTCTGAGAAATCTGACTCTCTTTTGTTTTCCATAAATGCAATTTTCACAGAAATCCAAATCAACATTCTTCAAACTTGGCAACAAATTTCTTGAGTGAAGAATCTTCATTCCCTTCTCACTCATGTGTCCGAGCCTATGATGCCATAATGTTGCATCTGCTCCTTTGGAAGTTAAAGCATTAACAGAGTTAGAAATACCATTGCATAAATATAATGTACCAACCTTTTCACCTTTTGCTATTACCAGCGCTCCTTTGGTGACCTTCCAAGTTTTATCTGTGAAAGTTGTCACACAACCTTCACTGCCTAACTGCCCTATTGAAATCATATTTTTCTTCAGATCTGGAACATGCCTTACCTCCTTTAGTAGCCATTGGTTTCCATTATGTTGTTTTACAAGAACTTTACCCATTCCAACAATTTTACAGGGTTTATCATCACCCAAACGAACTTGTCCAAAATCTCCTTGAACATAATCATGAAAATATTTCTTATCAGGTGTGGCATGGAATGAAGCCCCTGAATCTACAACCCAAGAATCAGTAACATTTTCGAAAGAAAGAATCAAAGCATCTTGTAACACATCACCTATCACATTTGCTTCATGATTATTTTCTTGCTGTGCATCTCCTTCTTTTCCCTTCCAAGATCTACAATATTTCTTTAGGTGTCCTCTCTTTCCGCATTTCCAACACACTATCCCCGATCTGGACTTGGATCTACCTTTCCTTGATTTACTATGATAACCCGAGCTATTTCCTCTTTCCATTCTTCTTCCCCTAGACTCTGCACTCAAAGCATTACCCGATGTCTCACCAGAGCTTTTCCATCACATTTCCTCGCTAAGGATAGCACCGAAAACATCATCAAACTTTAAAGTACTAGATCCAGAGACAGAGTTACTAATGACCATAACTAAACCATTCCAGCTTTCTGGAAATGAGCACAGAAATAAAAGAGCCCTAACTTCATCATCAAATTTTACCCCTACAGAACTTAACTGACTAGTAACTGTATTAAAATCATTTAAATGGTCTGCAACAGATCCACCTTCTAACATCTTCATATTAAATAAATGTTTCATAAGAAATACCTTATTTGAGGCCGAGGGTTTTTCATATAGTTTCGCCAACGCCTTAATCAAACCCTCGTGTGTGTTGTTTCCTTCAAAAATTGAGGCTAGCGCCACCCAGAGGCATATGTAGTATTGTTCAAGTGCCTTTCTATCAAGAATATCCCATTCTACATCTGTCATAGTCGTCGACTTCTTTTTTTTCTGCTTAATGGTACGTACAAAACTTTCTGATACAGAAAATATTCCATCTGCATCTTCCACAGCGGGAAGTTTTGGCCGTTAAATTTCTCGACCATAAACTTACCATCCTTCGCCATTGCTCCCACTTGAACTAGGAACCCTTCTTTCCTGCAATTTTATCAGCCAAATAGACGTTTTGCTCTTATACCAGTTGTTAGAAAATTAAATATTACAGAGAAATGCAACATATAAAATATGCGGAAAACACAAGCACACAAAACACATAAGACCAGAGAGACACAGATATACGTGGTCAACCCAGTTTGGGCTATGTCCACCCCGAACAACCAATCCTTCCTTTCTATTATCCGCAAAATAAAGAGACACAACCTACGGAATCATTTGTAATATCTTCTATTCTCTCTCATAGTATCCCTATCTGTTTCTCGCTCATAGAATACACATATACACAACCGCGATACCATACCCTCACAAGTGAGGGGTTACCTTCAGGGAAAAAACGCTAAATTAAACATAGCTTCTGCCATCGGATCATCCGCTTAATGAACAACCCCAATTGACTATAAATTACTATACTTTTACTGAAATTTTACATCTATTTTTAGCTTAGAACCTTGCCCCGAGCCCGCCGGGGGGGGCTCCTAAAGTCGTAGCCGCCCCAACCTCAGCCCCTCGGACAACGTTTAATTATGACGCGTTGCCACCTCATTAAGGTACAGGGTTAACAACTGTGATAAAAAATAAACAAGATAATCGGGCTCCACACTCAAATATAGTGTGTTACACCAATGTTTTATTGCAATGTATTAGCAGATGAACGGACCATTACATATACCACATAAACTATGTATTAAAACCTTATTCTAAGGTCAAATCCAATGATTAGTATTTAGTTCTATAGTGTTCACATATTACGCAACAAATATATCTACGATAATGTTTATGTCGAGTGGTGAATTTTAGCACCGAAGGTCACGGATAAGTTTGGGCCCTATCACATGTGCAATGGGGTTAACGTTTAATGCTAGGGTTAAACCATAAGGTGGAGAGAGAACCTACCTTGGGGAGGGTTCCCGCAACTCCAACCACGGCTAAACCTCGAACTACGGTCAACCAACCCAAAGGTAAAAAATCGGGGGATTGCACCTACCTTTGAAATCAACGACGGATTTTTGGCCAAGTGCACATTTTTAGACATATATTGGGTTCTGAGATAGATTAATGGTTAGAAAATTTGCACCTTATGTGGAGGAATAACACCATTGCAAAGAAAAATTGTCCTCCACATGGCGTGAGAGGTATAAATTTTAGAGCAGTTGCAAGGAAGTGCGAATTGTAGGAAAATTAGAAAAAAACTTCATTAAAGCATGAATTATTGAGTTTTTGACCTTTTTGGAGAAGAAGAGGCCAGCTAGGGTTTTTACTATTCTAGAGCCATTGGAGACATTATTTTAGCATTCTTAGCACCGTAGATTGATGTAAACACACTTTTTTAAGCATAATGAAAGAGGCCCACCCATTGGAAGCTAGACCATGACATGTAGCCGAGGAGGGGTGAACTCCTTAAGTCATTTTTTGTCTTGTGTATACTCTTATTATAAGGATGTCTTCTTTAATTTCTGTAAAATTGAGTTTTAAATCATGTTAATGTGTTAATTCAATTGACATAAGTGTTTAAAAACACTAATCGTTTCACTTGAAAATTTTACCATAAACTCTCAAGCTTTCAAATAGAGATCAATCATGTAAACATAAAAATATACCAATAAAAGGATAAGTGAAAAAACCCAATGGAGAATGTAAATGATCAATTTTATCAATAATGAAAATATAACGCATGTGAGGAGAATTTATAAACTTGGTTCTATAGGTTCCCCTTTGTGGGATGGGCCCTTCTTGACCTTGCGCTTTAGTGACATTAGCCAACTCTCTCCATTTTAATATGTGGTATGAAATGATCAAAAAGAAACAAAGGATGCTTGAACTCAACTGGGGGCTCAAATTTTATGATACAATAATGGGGATGATGAAAATAGTGGTGGTGAAGAATCGAGAGAAAACCCTCTATTTATAACAAACATTTGAGATATATTGAAAATTAAAGGATAATAAAATAGTATTGACTAAATCAAAATATAGCTATTGTGAATATTTTATTACACTTTTTGAGCAAGAAAAGATATTCAAAATGGTCATATACATTTATTTGGAAATTGGTTAAAGTAATTAACAAATAAAAAATATTTATTAACCACTTTGTGAGGATTAAGACATATATGAATTTCAAATCATTATTAAATAATGATTAACAAGTATCTCATAAGGAAAATAGGGGGTAAATATGGAATAATAAATAAAAAATGATAAATAATTAACTAAAATTATTTACTAAATTATTTTGTATGGTGAAAGTGGGTTTTACCATAGTAAAACTCTTCCTGCATGGTGTATTTTGATCAACCTAGTAAGAAATGGCTAGGTGAATATTTTTTTGGTGATAACATAAAATATTCTTAAAAGTCCTCATGTGGCTAGCTCCACATGTTTAAGTAATGGACACTGACATGGCATCCACTTTTACCATGGTGGTAAAATATTTTGGTCGAATTGATGGAGGCAACATTTTTGCATACGAAAATCAATTGATGTGATATTTAGATCCTATGAAGGTCTCATAATGTAGATCAATGTTTAGGGTTTATGCACATGCTTTAGCCTATGTAACCTCAAAATAATTTCTCAATGATTCAAAATGGTTTCAAAAGGTTATAGACCCAAAAGTTTCTAGTTGGACACGCCACGAAAATTGACCCTAAAATATAATTCTTCAAATTTTTACACTTTGAAAGTATTGAGATAGAAGGAAAATAGTATGATGACGCAACCCAGATCATACCTCCCCATTAGGGAGGATTTTGGTCTTGAAATGATCTACTAAATGACGTGAGGAGAACTTTCCACTACCTTCTTCATGAACTACAATTTGATTTTCCTATAATTTTTCCTTTTAGCCTAATCTTCCAAAGGCCATTATGTCATTATATTATAGTTATACATATTTTATCAAAAAATGACTTCTTTGAACTTCTCCCAAGAATATTGGGTTATGTGTTGTTTGGTAGGTAGTACCTACTCCTATCAATCCAAAATCAAAGGCTCATAGAGTGCCAATTTCTCCACATTCACTAATAAGTAAATGTGCATGTAGGGAATAAACTGATTTTGTAGACATTATCTCCCACCTTTTCCAATAATTGAAAATGACCTTGCTACAGGGCCTTGAAATTCTAACTAGAACTATGTAATATTTCATTATTAAAATGTAACAAACATTATCTCCCACATTAAATTATTTCTCTATTCTATGGTAAATATAACAAACATTACCTCCCACTTTAAATTATTTCTCTATTCTATGTTAGCTTGTAACAAACATTACCTCTAGGTTAAATTATTCCTCTATTATATGCTAGTGATGTCAAGCCTTGTACCTCCCCTCTAACTTATTTAGCATCTCATTTACTTGCAAATCAATCTACTGCTCTTTTCAAAAAGATAATATATTTCTAATTCTTTTGATATAATGTTTTTACTCACTCTAGCTTTTTGTCCATATTCAACATCAGAAGGTGAAGGTAGAAAATACCAAAACAACTTCCAAAAGAGGACATAGCAATAAAAGTATGAACTGCTATGTTATAGAGTGACGAATATAAATCGTATTTTCATCCAAAGTATTTGGATTCTTGTATTGTAACCCCTCAAGAAATGACCAATATCCTATTAACTAGTTTATTTAGCCCTTTTTTGTGGATGGAATGTTGGACTTATTTAATTTAGTGTCCATATTCTCCCAAAGTGTATTCCAAATGGCACAAATAAATATGGTATCCTTGTTCGAAATTATATTCCTTTGTATCTTAAACTTTAGATATACCTATTTATAAAACATGTATGTTGCTTAATGCCCTTTCATGGTACTTTTACAAGGCATCAAGTTGCACATTTTATTAAATGTATCAAATACCATAAATAAATAGTCATTATTGTTTTTTTTTTTAGTAACCACAAAGATCCATGGAAATTATTTCCAAAGGTAAAGTGGGTGTAAGTAATGAATGGTGTACATCTTTTTATATTATTTGGATTTTTCGTGTGTTAAAGTATGTATCCTCTAATATAATTTTCTACATGTTCTTACATTGTAGGATAGTACACATATCTTTATAAGTTATCATATCTTCCCACTGCCAATATTTCTTAAAGCATTGGAGTTATGATGCTCTTTAATAACCTATAATATTCTAAATTTAGAAACATAAATCTTGTCGAGATTATAACATAATCCAATTTAGAGATTCTAATCACCCTTGTTGTCATCTTATTCTACATGATTTTGGCCTCATAGTTTTTTAAACACCTCATTGAGGTCCTTATCTTGTTATCTCTCTTTATATGCCTCATGTGTAAATTTCTCTATGCATAAGGTTTCGGGTTAGTGACCTTTAACATATTTGTGAACTTATTAGTGCTTCTCTTCTTGTACTTAATGACTAGATGAAATTGTTGTAAGAACCCTATCCACTTGTTATGTTTAGTTTATTAAATCTTACTATTAACTAGCAAGTACTATAGTTCTTAGTGATGTTTTTGGATGATGGATTCTATAAACTACCATGTATGTTCCATTGGAAAAGTTCATTACAATAGATTTGATAATCAACCAAGATGTATACTATGAAGGTTGATTTTAGTTTAGATCGAGGTTATTTAATAACTTGTTTTTCTTAAATAAATGAAATAACTAAAATGCAATAATTAGAGAAAAAACACATTAACATACATCCAAAATAGCATGTTTTTTAATCTATGACAAGGAAAAGAGGTGAAAATTAAAGAATGGAAGTTTATATTAACATGTAGAAAACTTGGCATCTTACTAGACCATAATATCCAAAGTATAAAATGTTTAACAATATTTTTATTAAAATATACAAATTATTTTCATTTGTCATAATCCTTGTAGATTTTTTGCAATCCTTAAACTAAATTAATATTATTCTATAAATTTTTTGTCAAACATTTTTACATTGAATTTTGAAAATATTTATTATAGTGAAAAAATGTAAAATTAGCACATTTTTAAATTTAGCCTAAATTTTTCCCTAGAAAATCCCAACTAGAAAGTGGGGTTTTTGTGTTCTCTTTATTTATTATGGAAATATGCAATTATAAAGCAAAGTACTCTCTTGAACATATACGATACCTATCCCATATAAGGCTACTACATAACCTTAACGCCCTCTCTTATACTCTATAAATTCACACACCTAATTTCTTTACTAAGCTACGAAACAAAATACAATAGCATAGAATGGAACTCCTACTCCTTGCAACCAAATATTTACCATAACCCAATAACTAAATATGGGTAATTTTTAATTCCCTCAACCCTCTACCATAGTTACAAATTTGGACCTTTTAGAGTCTTCTTAAAATTTGAAATTTTGATAACCCCATTTGCATGAGGTGTCTAACATGGAATCATGTTGTACCATGGAAGATCAACGTGGTAGGCCAAATTGTAGGAAGCATAAATTTTTTCATATGAATTATATTGATTAAAAATATTCTTGCCTGATTGGAAAAGGTATCTAAGTGAAAATAAACATATCAGACTACAATTCTAAGGAAGGAATGTGTTGACCCCAAAAAATTCCAGTTGATGCTTCAAAATCGCTTTGGAAGGTTTTAGTCCCTAATTCTCAAAACTAGAAGCCACTATTAAAATGACCCTGAAACATGACCATTTTTAATTCTAAAAGCATCAACATTTATGGAAAATAATATTTACTATTCCACTCTATATAATTCTCTTTCCAACCAAGTGGTTATTCCACTTGTTAATAGATTTTACCAGGACATAGAGTTATAGTGTACATACGAGGGCTAATATTGGGGTACATAGGGAACTACCAAGTGGAATAATAATAAATATGTATTATAAAATGTGAACATAATGTAATTTAAGAATTATTTCTAGAAGTTTTCACCTTCTATATGGTCCCTTATTTATAATTTTCTTAGGAGGAAGATAATATTATAAATATAATTATATTAAACATAATTAGAATTGTGAAGAGTGTTGTAATTGAAACATGAAATTATTTAATAAGGGTGAAATTTTCCATATGGAATTATTAAAAAATGTGTTTTCATTGATGTTGAATCTAAGGAACATGATACAGAATCTATTATTGTTAATTTCATGTGGATGCATGCATAAGATCGTGAAACAAAGCGTCACGTAGGAAATAAATATGTAAAAGAAGGTATCGAGATATTTGCATGCCATAAAACAAAGTATCTAGTATCTAGAGACAAAGCCCAAATTTGGTACAAAACCTAAGTTTTCTAATGTCTGAGCAAGTAAAAAAATGGGATCTAAAAGTGTGCCAGTTTCAATGACCATGATGCATTGTGGGACCCTTTGAATGCACCGAAAATGACGAATGAATATAATATGTGGGTATCCAGATCTATGGTCATATGTAGGGAATGCCATATCCATGCATTGAAGTTTCTAAAATGTTATTCATGTATCCAAGCATTGATGTGTTCACTAAGAGTGGTTTCATTAAAATATATAGATATCACATTAAAATTGGTTCATATCTATACCATGGGAATCTGTATAGTTAGTGCCTAGTGTTCGCGGTGCTACAAATCCGCCAACATGAGGGGGATATCCCTAGTATAAAGTTCCAATTAGACTCTACATAGTTTGGTGTGGGAGTGTCATCTCAGATGATGCCCCAACTACCATTATGATGAACTTATGGATATGCCTTGGTGTAAAATCGTAAAATAAGAGAGAATTTTCATTACTTTTGAGGCAATCAAGAAATGTTAACATTGTGAGACATACAATTATAACGAATATAAGAAAATTCCATGAACATAGTAAATAAAGTTAGCTTGTAGTAGAGCAATGATAACATTAATCTAATAAATATGCACGTGGATGTAAAAATCATTGATACATTTGAAAAGTAGTTTTCAAATAACCAAGATCATGAAAATCAAATACCACATGCGATTTTAGAGAGAATATGTAGTAAAGACAATAATATTGGTAAACAAAAACATATATTGCAACCATTAAAAGAAAATTCGTACAATTCTTCTTATACATTGATGAAGAGGTTGTCCGGCTCTAAAGAAATTCAAATGATTAAGTGCAAATGCCAAAATACACAATTAAAATTCCATATCATATGCTCCAATAGTGGATCATGAAGCCACAACTTGATTCTCAAAAGAATGATCTCTCCCTCCTATGCTATTAAGAGAAGCCAAGGCTAAAATTTATTTAATTTTAGTTATGAAAGCCTATAGATAGAAAATGAGTTGAGTCTTCACCTCTGTTGTGACTTTTGGACTTCCTCATGACTCTTCAGCATCCATATGTCCTTTGGACTTCCTTGTAACTTTTCACATTCCATGTGTGACGTTTGGCCTTCCACAAATTTTTTACATTTTCTCATTTTCAAAATTATAAAATTACATTTTCAAAAAGTTGTGGCTAAAATTCAGAAAATATAGTAAAATATATTGTGTTTCACATTTGGTGAAATTGCAATTTGACGACTGTGACATGAAGCTATTTTGTAATGTATCTATACCAATATCTCTACTCCATTTTTATGCCTTTGACTCTTTGTATTAGGTATGTTGTGTATCACATCTTGTCGTCCAAGGCATCTAGGAATATGGTTTTGGAATGTGCTTGTATATATTTCCATAACATGACTAGCTTCATATGTAGCTTGACTAGATCGACTAGATATTGTAGAAAACTTTAATTAGTGACCTTCAAATCAATTTGGGTATCCACATGTTTGATACGGTCCAAACTTCCTTCAACTCCTACTTGATAAAATATGTATGTTTTACCTCCCTAGGTTCACCTATGGAAGGTATTTTGTGTGCTTGTACCAGTGCTTCCAATCCATTGTGAAATCACATATAAGCTAACACAATGTTGGATATATGGTTATTAAGGTTATCATAGGATTTTAATTTCATATTCATCTCCACTCTATCCATTTCGGCTTCCATCCTTCATTTCCTAACCAACGATTCATGAACATTCAAAGACTTGGTACCCCATTTCTGGATCGTGTCTACGGTTGTATGATCCAAATCCAATATCCTCAATTTTTCCTACAATCATTTTTGTATTTTGTATAGAGGCACCATCACCTTGTGTAATATCATCATTTATTCATAAACTTGCTTCAACATGTCTTCTAGTTTGTTGATTTCCTCTAGTATTTTTGATTGATAAACTTCTCTACTGAAACATGTGGAAAACATCCTTTTTTTTCAACGAGTAGTTGTTCTATATGTTTCTTTACTTCAGTCAATTCTTTCTCCAATTATTATTTCTTGTGCATAAGATACTCAAGGTTCTTCTATTTGGATACTGCAAAATATGCAACTGCTTTAAGATTTGTGTTCGTATTTATCACAATAAATCTTTCCATATGAATAGAGATTGGTTAATCCATCTCATTTGGAAAGTAACTCCTCCATTATTGGATGATTTTGTCTTGGTTCTAAACAAACATGAAATTTGATATGTTCATAATTATATCTTCACTTGGAGTCAGAATCCCCATCTCAATGAAAGTAAGGTGCCCACCTATAAGAGGAGTTGGTGGCCTGATATCGAAAGGGGCTATGATAGACTTAGTCTCCATTTTTTGAATCTCCTCTTCCTACTCATAATTTGCATATTTGGTATCCAGACATTCCTCTAAATTTTTTGCAAATTCATCTTCTTGTTTCTTCTTATTAATTTTTTTCCTATAGTCTTCATTATTTTTACTCTTCATTTTTATTTTGAAGGGCCTCCTCTTACTACTTCTTAAGCGCCTCAAATTTCAGTTTCTTCAATTCTTATTTGCTATTTTCCATAGCCTCTTGCTTCTTGTTTTATCGCTCCCCTTTTCAATTACCCTTTTCTTTGTGTTTCCTTTTATCCTTCTCTTCTTTATGTTTGTGCTCTTCTTATTGTCTCATGTTCCTAGCCTCTTCAAGTTATTTTCTCCTCCTTTCTACCTTAATTTCCCCTTTAGTATTTTGATATCAACTTTAAAAATTTTACTCCTCCCCTCCTCAACATCTTATTCCTATTTCTTCTTCAACATGGAATTGTCGTGAGTGTCATACCTTATTGGGTCCATTATTGAAGCATATTTGGCACATTTTATGTGTTAAACTACTCTAGAGGCATTATAGTGGTTCTTGATATTTTTTTCATCCTCCCATGAGAAAAAGTATATGACCAATTATACCTCAACTTTTCACAACGCTGCTTATATACACTTCTAGGGTAATATCAATTAAAAACCATCTCACCGAATCTAAGGTGATTAAGTTCTTCAATTTATGCTTCTGGTACCTCTAAATTCTTCATATCATATGACCCTATTTGCAAAGGAAAAATATTCCATGGTGAATTATTTAACCTCTACAATTGGTGAGACTATCCTGTGCAGAGTTGGTAACCAACCTCTTGCATGATCACTTTATATGTTAGGAACTTCAGCATAATATGTGGACTCTTATAAGATTCAAACACCCTAATTAATGTACCCTGAGATTATGTGAACCATTCTGCAACTTCAACTATGAATTCCCTGGACTTTTCAGTCATGAACGATACCTTAACTCCAAATATCATCTAGTATAATATCCCGATGAATTGATCAGTGATTTTCACATACATCTCCTTGTAGCTAACCTATGACAATATATTGCAGTAGATGTGGACAACATATTTTTATTTTATTCCACTTACATTCTTTATGGCTTCGTTATTTTCTCTTGGCACAAATTCCATCTAGCAAGTAGGTTGACATATAAAACTCGATTTTCTCACCTTGCGAGACATGGTTTGCCTTTGTGATACCCTTATACAATTATTGAGCTTTGAGTCCTAACTAATTGAATATTTTCACCTCACAAGTTGATGGGTAGACTGTATATACCGATGCTTATTCATATAATTTTTTGTTTCCACACCCATACAAACTGTAACACCTGACAATTAGATATTGATATAATTTATTCAATGCCTTTGTTTCGTAAATCCCATCAAGTTTGTGGTGAAACTTTCTTGGTGCTTTCCACTAGGTCTCGAGAATGTCCTTGGTGAGATGTACAAAGAGAGAAGGAAACATAGAATTTCGAATTTATGTATTACTCCAAATTTGGAAGCTATAAATATGAATTAAGATTATGGGCACTATATGTAGCAATGCCTTATCCATTTGTGCCCTAAGAATCATGTTTTTCAGATCAATACATTGCAATATCCATCTAATTACTTTTGCACATGGTAACACTCAATACTCACAAGTGGCCCTGTTGAATATGGACATTTTAACATTAATATACACTTCTCTGTCCTTTATATATTCTAATATATCCTTCTTAGTGAATTCTATAGGTATCATATTCCACTTAAAAGTGGTGGAATTTTATATAAAGAATATTTTCTCTCTTAGGATTAGTGCTTTGATTTGTGGACTGTCCACAACACCTTCAATATTTCTTTCAATGGCCATTGTTGTCAGTCATTTATGTGTAACTGGAGGCATGGTGTTGGTAGAAGATGATAGAAATATAGGATTTGGATATGCAATACATGGAAACTAAAATTCACTCATGGAAAGGTACATAATCAACACTATAAGGAAAATACATTATAGCAAAGGTTTTGCGAAAGCCCATAAGAAAATATCCCAAACATCTGTTTGTATTGGAGGTCAATAATGGAGGTGGGTGGGTGGATGTGTAAGAGGATTTATTTTTAACGATGGATATAAAATATACAAATGCATTAGTGCTTTACTATCTGTACAAGCACTGGTGCTGCTAATAATATGGTGCACCATCAAAAATTTATTTTTATAAAAAAAAAATGGTGTGTTACATAACATAATGAATCCATGCTTTAATAGTCAATAACACCAGGGACCTTCACATAGTAAAATTTCCCAGTGCATACGAGTAAGGAGCACCTCTATAATTTTAAATTTCAGAGAAATTCAATGCTATTAAAAAAAATTGTGGTGCTATAGTAAAAACACATCACCGATGTGGTACCAGTAGTAAAACACCCTAGGGAATCTCAAGAAAAACATTGCGATATTTTTTAATTAAAAAAAATGGTGCTTTTGGATACATCCATCACAAGTGCATTGGAAAATTCACCGAAGTAGAGTTACATAAACAAAACCCTCACGACAATAATTTCCTTTTTATAATCTACAGTGCAGGAGAGCTTTGAAGCATTGGTGCCACTTTTTCCACATGAAATCTCCCTGACATTGATACTTCTCTTGCTCACCATCCTTCAATATCGTGCTCACTGTTTGAGTTATCAATTTTTTCAAACCATATTATAAAAAAATTCTCACCATTACATGTCCACAATTCCTTCCCGATGAAAAAATGTCTACGTAATGTCTATGCTTCTTTATAATTTAATTTTTTAGCTAAATAAAATTGTAAATTAGACTAAATTTTCCACTATTTTTCAAAAAAAAAAATCACCTCACAGTGCTTTTGATACATTTGGATTGCACCAATAGTGGTGCGCCCCATAAATTTACAGGGTGCACCACATATCAGCATTTGAAGATAACACACCATCGTTGTTGCAGTGTGTTTTGTAAACTAAAACACACTGGGATTGATGCAGTATATTGTATGTTAATGCGTCACTCCGAGTGTGTTTATATTTACCAAATGCACCAAAATCTTAATATTTCAAAATATAGCCATAACCTAGTGTGTTTGATAACCTAAACATTTCATAGCCATGTGAAAAGGTTAGTCGTGTCCAATAGTCCGCAAGTAAATTTATACACCGCTATCAAAAGTTAAAATTGTGAAGTAACAACAGTGCATCATACTCATGTGCACACCATTAGCGGTGTGGTTTTAGCTGAAAAGAAAAGAGCACTTGTGCATGACTATGTTCTATGCACATTGGTAATTTTTATTTTTATTTTTAAATTGAAATTTATGTTTTCATATTTAGAGATACATGTTTCATTTAATAAAAAAAAATTATTTTATGTATGAGTTAGATGTATTTTATATGTCAATCATGTAGCAGAGATGTCAAGAGAGGAAACAACAATGGGAGCAAGAGAAATAGGAGTAGGAGCAACAGGAAAACCCATACAATATGGTCCATACATGGCAGACCGAAGAGAGAGAGAGGGATTTATACCCTCGTCGTATTACTGAAACTACATAAGCGCTCTTGAGGATGTAGGCCTACTCAAGTAGTATCAGCAGGCTAAGTACCTAAAGGTTCACTCTGTATTTTTGGTGCATCTGATCTACCAATGGGATATCTAGGAGCAATCTTTTCATGTCAGTTATAGGGCATGGTATAGGCCCATTGGGGAGGAAATATACATTATCACTGGCCTATCAAGGAGAGTGGAGGAAATTCCTTACTTCCTTGATTCCCCCCATGGTGTTGTAGTTCAGAGTTAGGCTGCATACATTTTGAGATATGTTGGACCTCATGTAGTCTATCCATCAACTTTTGAGGTTCATGGTGGACAACTACATATTTCTTCTTTTTTTGTAGGGGAGGATAGGTGCCTCTCATTATTAGTCACCACTATTGCACACTCTAGTATTGATGGGAAGCGCATTAGCTGCTCTCTTTTGTATTATGTTGATTCTTTGATTTAGGTTCCATGTTGTATTATATGGCCTGCCATTTTTTGAGGCAGTTTTGCATGGCTTTAGATAGATATCGTGCATTGAGACATGGGAGGGGGAACTTCTCTTTTGCTTCCAAGATTTTTTGTTTTTTTGAGATATTTCCAAAGACAATGGCTACATTTTTCCGTCTCCCTCCTAGGCCAATCATTGAGGTCCATATTCCCATGTGGGGGCATATTATGCACAAGAGGGGCTTACCAGTGGTTTTTCCTTGGAATTCTCACGAGGCACTGGCACTACTCGCTAGTGAGGATGACCATGCATTTTCCACATTGGCGTTTCCATATGTAGGGATTGAATGGAGAGAGTGTCCTAACATATTATTCATAGCGGCTGAACCTCCATATGATAGAGGTAATATTAGTGTTTTATTTAAATCAATCAGCTTGTTTCATTCTCTTGTTTTAATAAATTAGAATAAAATTTATTCTAGCATGTTATTTAACTTCTTTTATTAATTTGTTTAATGAATTGTTATATTTACTTATATGTACTATACATTTTGTATATATTAACACATTCTATGAGGTTATGACTCCTCCCCCACCGAATGTCAGAGGAGATGAGGAGATGGGCGAGGCCTAAGAGGGTGACACACATTCTCAGGGAGATGTGGGCGTCCAGGGATGTAGGCCTGATATGTGAGTTCGAATGGAATACTATGACAGATTCTCCAGATTTTTTTTTGATGTGGGAGTCTACCCTTTGAGGCCTCAAGATATCACCAAGGATACTAGTTTCTTGATTCTGTAGAGAGATTGTATATGCAAGATAATCTCTGATGTAGCATATCATCAGAGCTACTAGGCTATTGGAAATGGTGAGGGATGCATGCCAACATCACACATTAGTATATACATCAGATTATGGTGGTGATGATGATGATTAGGGTGATGATGACAATTAGGGTGATGATCATGATCATGATGATGAGGGTGGTGACCATAATGTTTCCGGTAGTACCACCCTATTTGATCATGGCCTTTGGGGTGTCAGTGATCCTTCTAGTAGTACACCTCCTTCTAAGTCGCTTGATGATTAGATGACACAGCTAGAAGATGTAGCTCATGTTTCTCTTGACAGAGAAAACTAGCCACCTCCTCCTCGACCTCATAGTTCGCTAGACTGTGTTCAGGGTGCAGACGTAGTACCATCCCTCGACTTCTACTCGTGCAGACCAACCACCTCCTTTGCCACCTTAGTTGAGTTCGACAAATGTTGATCAGACCATCTATCATCTTGTAGTACAGACCAACTGGCACCACGTCTGTTTTATCTTATATTTGATTGCATTTATTTGACTTGATGTAGCTATTTGACATGTTTGTGTGTGCGTATGTATTGTTTATGTTTATGTACTTAGTTTATATGTTTGTGTTGATGTGTACATTGTTAGGTCATGTTAGATATATTCATTTAATGTGCTTTCAAATAGATGTGTATATGAATATAACCATTATTTGACATGAGAATTATATTAATTTGGCATGTTTGGTGATGATGTTAGATTAGAATGTTTTTCTTTTTCTATATGTGATTACGATGATGATGCCCTATTATATCATTAGGTTTTTGTGCTAGCTAATGGCGTTTATATGTGTTAGAGGTGTATATAATTGGATGATGGTAGTGAGTGTGTATCATAAATGATGTATGTGAATGTTAGATGGTTATCATCATGATGTTTATTTTTATGAAATAATATTTATTATAGATTATGTATTGGTGAAATTATATCAAACTTTTATATACGAAATTGCATGAAAAACGACTTACTTTAAAAAAAATGCAAAGATATTTTTATAAATCACAAAGTTTAGCATGGTTGAAACTATGATTGTAAAATTAGGTTCATCTAATAGGTTGATATGGAGTTGAGCACGTATAATATATATGTATTTGACACTGAAATAGTGTATTTATAATTCATTTTCTCCACATTAAAATGTTAAAATATTCCCCCTCATAATATTTTCCAGTATGTATACATTTAATTATTTTTATTACTAATATTTTGTAAAATATTACATATCAAATCCATATTAAACATCAAATTGTTTTATAAATATCTCTTAGAAAGAAACTATTAATGGAATAAGAATGCTTTCAATCTTTCTCACTAAAGTGAAAATATAAGATTTTTTTCAATTTAAATTACTTTACCTTTTTCCATATAAAGTATCTATAAAATCATGTTATTTTTTATGGACATTGAAATATTTTACTTATGTTTGGGAGTAAAATATTTTTTTTAATAAATATATTTTTGTTCTAAATATCACATGTAAATGGAACATAGAATGAATTACACATAATGTAGTATCAATAATGTTATTTCTTGTCATGTGAAAATTCTACATTTCTTCCTTGTAGTAAAAAGTAAATTATATTTTTTTACTCATTACATTTCAACCTCATAATAAAAGTTGATTTTTTTTTTTTTTTACTTTCAGCTGCTTTACATCTCTATATAAATTTATATAAGATTAATGTGTAAATTGAAGTATTGTAAATATGAACGAGATTAATTTATTTTATTATTAGAATTTTTAATTCATTATTTTAGATTATTATTTTACTAATTTTAAATGTAACTTTACATGACAACATCTATCTCATGTTGACCTGTAGAGTGCCTCTCGGCTCATTCAATTTAGATTTAATATAACTTAAAAAAAGTATATATTTTTTATAAAAATTAATTTATTACTAAAGCTATGAGATTTTCAAGAAATTTAAATTTAATATTTATTGCAACTCTTACCAAATTAAATTAGAAATTTCTCTCTCTAAAGATGAGGATAAATAAGTGTAACATGATAAGGCTTCGAGTGAAGTTACTTGTAGTTTTATATTTCCTCTATTGGAATAAATCCCTTAAAGAGGCAAGTGGATTTTTTTCTAGTAATAAAGATATACAAATTTGATGTTATTTTAGTTCTTTGTTTCCTATTATACTAGTTTAAATTTAACTCTTTTTAATAACAAATATGAGTTAAATAATAGAAAAATGATAATAAATTATATTTAAACTTTTACCATATAAAATATTTGATTATATCTTAATGAGGAACTAAGAAAATATGATTTTTTCCACATACTTATCACGAGATAGTCACTAAAATTCATGTTTTTCACATTTATCCTAGCTAATATTACATCATGGTCTCAATTATAAAGACATGTCTACTTTATATAATTTAGTTATAAATACATAAAAAATAGGTATTTATTTCACATAATCTAAATAAGAGACAAAATTGCATCACCTAGTACATTTAAAATTAAAACAACTGCCTCTTAATAACCATCACAAATTTGGTGTGCTTTAAATATTCCTATTTGAGAAGAGCTTTGTTCTTAAATACTTATTTATTTTTTTAATAGTAAAGAGTGCTATATTGGTATTAATTTGCACCCAGTTGCGACAAAAATAATGTGAGATTTACATTTCATTTAAATTTCCATCAGTGGGCATCATTGTCTATGGACTCACTGTCCAAGCCCATTTTCCTCTCAAAATTTCAAAAAGAGATTGAGAGTTTACATATTTACTAGGATAGGCCTTGCAGAACTGCCAAAGAAGAAAAATACATTTAAAATTTGACATAAAACACAAAAAAAATAAGCAGACTAGTAAACAAAGTCATTTGGTCTATTGAGGTCGATGCTATTTGATTCTTCAGAGGTCTGAGAGTTTTTCATTTCCAGTTGAATTTGGAGATCCTTGATTTTACTACGCAAAGCATCCACCTCATCTTCCAGTTGATGAATACTGTTTTTCTTCTCAATGTTCGTCTCTTGCATTTTAGAAGCTTCCTCGTGGTACTGTTGAAGACACTTCTGAAGATCAACCAAGAAAAAAATAAATTCATAGTACTCTCTATCACAAGAACCATAGGAAGGAGGGGAGTATGAAGCTAGAGGCATGCAATTCTCCCATTTCCTTTCAGAATGGCCCACCATCATATCCGAGAGTGGGCATCGATGGCCCTAGAACCAAAATTCCACATCATCAAGGAGAAAATGATGCACCAATGGAACTGACTAAGAGGGACATCTCACTGGGAGGATTTGAGATCTTTCTGAGTGACCCAATTGGAAAGGAGGAACAAAAAACCCAAAACCACCCAGAATCACACAATAGCGAGACCTTTCAAAATGGTCACCCTCACTAGTAATTGAATCTCCATTCTCAACCAAAATTACTAATAATTGGCACTCTCCATTTTGAATGAAGGGGCTACTCTCAACATATAGAATTATCCACTAACAACCCCGTCTCTGCCAAAAATTCCTTTCTCCAGCAAGCCTCTACATAGATTCAGAGAAATTACTACTGTAGAAGTTAGGACCATTATTCCACAATTTATGGAATTTTTTGAGCCAAAGTCTCCTATGGTTTTGAAATATTGCAAGCTTATGTCTGGGGTCCTAATGCTCAGCCATGGTTGCCTTGATGCTTGAAACGCATTTCGCCTTAATAAATGTATACTTCATTCATGTGAACCATTTGATCCATACCAGGGGAATTAAATATGACTCTCACTCTCATCGATTTCGCATGAATATGGTTTCATTTCTCCTGCTACGAACCCAGATATGAGGATGGAATTGCAAAGTTCTAAAATTTAACCTTTACTTCGTGCCAACTGTCTTCATCTACTGAGTTTTCCAACCACGACTTGAGTGAGAAGGAAGGTTTATTCTCATATGATTCCATACAGGTGGGGAGAGGGGGCATAAATAGGGAGGAAGAAAGTGTCAGGGGCAGGGAGAGTGGGAGCAGGGGTGAGGAAGGGGATTCTGATGGGGCAAGAGAGGTGGTCGGGAGAGGGGGGTCAGAGAGGGGGTGATGTGGAGGATGAAGTGGGGGAGGGGTATATGGGAGGAGGGAAAATAGAGAGGAAAGAATAATTCACCCCAAGGGAGAGAAGGGACAATGGGGATTAATAAAACCATTAAATCCAAGACTTGTGACTTTTGAGTTGGGTCTTTGGTGTATGAGGAGAAATGTATAATCAAATTTAGAATTTTCATGCAAAGAATTAAGGGATGGGTAAATAACCATCAACTTCATTTACCTTGTTGCAACCTTCTTTCATTTGGAAAGCCATATTGGCTTGCATATCCACATACTTGTTTAGACGTATTTGAATGTGAAAAATTTGGATATTCCCAAAGAGAGGTAGGATGCCAATAACTCTCTTGAGTATTTGATTTAACTTCTTATTCTGGGATGAAGTGTTTTAGTTAATGGGTTTTATGACCAAGAGAGAATAGGTGAATATGAGACCAAGATATAATCCATATGATTCTACTTTGTAATTGGTCTTCTTTCCCAAACTTCAGGAATACCAATAATAGTTATTCCTTTAGCATTAATGAGAATCCTACCCCCTCCCACCACCCCAGGATTTATTTTTAAGTCACCATCAAATCAGAGAGTCCATTAATTTTATTTATGCATCCATTCATCAAGCCCTTATTGGTTCAAATGAAGGATCTAGGGAGGGAGAGACGATGGTAATTTCTTTGGGCGTGAGGAGGATTGGGGCCAATCCCAAGGATAGAGCAATTTTGATCCCTTAAGATGAAGAGAGGGTTCTAATGTGGGTCTGTGGAATTCAAAACAAGATGAGAGAGATTTAAGAGTGGTGATATTTTTTTGAGGGAAAGCATAACTGAAGATCGCATTGTTTCTAGATAAAAAAATGTGCCAACAAACGTACTTGGGGAGAACTATTGAAAGATCTTTGAAGGTGATTTTCACCTAAAGGGAGCGCGCATAAAAATTGGGCCAAGAGTTAAAGAAATGAAATATATCAGTTGGAGACCTTTTTCTCAGGAAAAGTGGGCCAAGGGCCATCGACCTAACCATCCTTGAAAACTAGAAACGAAGGAAGAGATGAAGGATGGTTTCCTCTGATTTATCACAAAGAGGACAACGGGAGAGACCAATAATGCCTCTTTTTGGAGATTCTTCGCAGTGAGTACTAGTTTATGAGCTAACATCAAGGAAAATAGTTTTACTTTGGGAATAGAAATAATTTTCCAAATTTTAATCCAAATTTAGGATTTGGTTGGAATTTTGGCATCAAAAAGTAGTTGGGAGTTTCCTTCCATGACCGAGAATGAGGATTTCTTCCACTGCCACCTGTCCTCCATTTATTTTTCAAGGGGGGTGCATCCAATTCATTTATTAATTAAAATATATCGTAATGGGATGAATTTTACTGGAATAATTTCCATTATCCACCCCTTCCAAAGACCATGTCTATCCAAAATGAAGATTTGGTCGAAATGGATCACCCTAGTCTGCATCGTAGGATCCTTGAGTGGGGAGATAGAGGGATCCAAACCCAAGGAAGGGAGCCCCATGATCGAATCCAAAAAGATATTGATCTAAGTATTCTTACCAGGAATTTTAGAGAGATTTTTCAAAAAAATATCTTAAGGTAATTGCATTATTTTCCAGATAGGAGAAACCTATGATGCTTCCATGTGATCTTCCTTATTTTTCTTCTAGTATAAATAATTTCGTCTCATTACTTTTCCCACCAATGATTAGGATTCATCTTCAGAATCCAATATATATTGGGACCCATGGCTAAATCGAGCATGGCGGCGGAGTCTTTGATTCCAAGCACCCCATGTTGTTTTCCTGTTCTAATAGTTTTCTAGTTAAACACATGGAATTATTTTTTATCTTGATTTCCTCCTTCTCACAAAAATTTCCTAATATATGTTCCAAGTCGATGCAATACATATTTGGGAGCCTCAAGATCTGAGAATTGGTACAAAGGGATAGTAACACATGTTTCACAAGGATACTCATCCCCGCATTATTAAGCCATGATCATCCCCAATTTACAAGTTTATATTTGATTTTTTCAAGAACCCTTTTCCAAGTATAGTGATTTTTGGTGTCCAAGTATGAATGATATTATTCAACCCTTTCCCAAATTAATTATCAATCTAGGATGCATTTTTTTATTGCAAGGCTAACATGAAAATTATATGCATGTAACAATTAAACAATTCTGCATAAATCACGAATTCAATAGACTATGAAAAACAACAATCAACTATAACAATAATGAAAATGGTAGAAAAAATAAATTATTATAGTGACTTTATTCACAATATTTAAGATTCCTAGAAATTAAGAATCAAAGTAATTACATTAAACTATTACAGTAGTAAAGGAAATATGCGATACAATAAAAGAAACTAACACACCTTAATTCAACAGCATCTCGTCAGGAGAGTAGGCCCAACTCCCTGATCAAGGTTGTGATAGAATCACAAACTCAAGAAAATATCAAAAAGGTGAAATGCATTAAACTGAAATGGCTTAACAATGTACTTTTACAGAATCTCAATTCTCTCGTTAGTTAACCTCCTCTCCACAACTGGGTAACCTCTCTTATACAAATTATTACATTGACAATTCCTGAAATTACGACAGCTATTTTCCTACATTTACATAATGGCTATGACAAACAAAATCGAATGAAAAACGTAGCAGAGAGATAAATATGAAGATGTTCCACTGTTGCAGCTGTTATCCAAATATTGTGCTTCCATCTCGATAGCTTTCTCCGGAATTACAAACTTGGTCATTCAACCTCCAAATCTACAAGTATAATGGAGTTATAAAGTGACTTTGGTAATAATCCCCTACGACTATGCTTCATTGATTAAGTAATCCATAAATACATGATAAGAGGTATAATTTTGTGGTTTAGGACATAAATTGATTTTTAATGATACAAATGAGGAAGGGAAATAGGATAAAAAGGTACGTAAAGATATGCAAGTTCAGCTCCCAACATCTGCTGCCAACTAGTCTTTCTACATGTCCTCATGCATCTCGTTGCGTATGCAAGTCTGGGTTAGAGTGGCTATGATTAGCATGAAGCTGAGCAAGATCATATTTCCCAGCCATTTCTATTCCTAGAGGATTATACCCATATTTCATGAGGAATTCCTTCCACTAATCATTATTTTCATTATAGCCCAGAGTGTATTGATCCACTGGCATCCAGATAATGGGAATCTATAATCTCAAACCCATCCACCAGACCCCACAAGTGTGTCTCCAGGAAATGTAACGTGGTAGGCTTTCTAATTCTCATGCGAAAATAGGATCCCCAAAAGGTTCTCGTATCCTAACAGTTGATGATGATACCATCCACCTTTTCCGGAAGTTGTCATGAGCCTCGTCTTGACAAGTGACCGCCTTTTTTATGCACAAATTAGTGCACCACTTATGGGTTTCCAACATCTCAGCTTTTCATCCCTCAAGCTTCAAAAAGGTAGCATGCTTGTTGTAAATATTGATAGAGTGAACATTTTCCCTTCAAACGACAAGTGGGTTAGTAGCTTGATTTTCTTCGAATGTGTCAAAGGCTTTCTTCCTACAAACGAAACTGGGTTGAATGTATGATCATTACTGAGGAAGTAATCGTGCATATACAGTTTTCACATCAAGTGTTGATTCAACACATCATGAAATCTCAATATGTGCAAAAACTATATACAATCTTTTATCTCATGGTTGACCTCATGAAAAATACTTTCCAAACAAAAGAGAAGATATTATTCATGAAGAAGCAAAGCATAACTATGAGCAGGGGGTCGACAAGCCATTACCTGTTGTACCAAATTGAACATCTCTTCCTTATCAACCTTTAGTATTCACACATGTTCTTCCAAGTCCTCGATCTTCTTCTGTTATTTCTCCTTCTTTTGCCTCTCTTTGTCCATCTGGTCTATGTATCTAGTGATGGTATGCACAGCCTTTTCATGAATCCTTTTCACTTCTTCCTGCTGGGTTTTCAAATTGATTATCTCCTATTTAAGACAAGGCACAACAACCTTCCACTTCTGAATTTACGCAGCCAAAAATAATTCTCGGGCATCAAGTAAATATTCAATGGGCTCAGTTTCTATAATGAGAGAAATTGCAGGATTATCCTTTGTTTGAACTACTGATGAAATGGCTCCAGCCTTGGAATTTGCAGCCTTCTTTGTATCTCCTTTCCTTCTTCTGTAAGCGCAATACCTTTTTTCTCAATTTAATATTTTCTATTTTAATTGCATGACTTCATTAAATTGGGACTGGTACATTTATTTAAGAGGGGGCCTCTTTTTCACTCATTGTTCAATGATTTCTTGTTTGACAACGACTTCCTCTACTGGTCCTGTAGCTGGTGTGGGATTTGTTGGACTATTTCCAATAAATGTGTCAACTAGATCCTCCATTACCCTGACTTCTTTTATTTGTCCCTCCATTTGGGGAGCAACCTCTTCAACTTATTTCTCGAGTCTTGCAACCTCTTCATTTATTTCCTCAAGTATTATGACCTCTTCATTTCCTTCCTCGAGACTTACAACCTCTTCATTTATTTCCTCAGGTATTATGACCTCTTCATTTCCTTCCTCAGGTCTTGCGACCTCTTCGTTTCCCCTTGATGGTTCTTGAATCACTGCGGTCGGTGGTGTAGTGTCCTCAACATCCTTCCCTTTCATTTGTTCTACCACAAGGCCATATCCTATTTTTCCAATAATGGATTTTAACCCTTGCGGGTTAGTTTCATTAAGAACATTTTCTTCTGGTGGCCCTAGAGGGGTTGTATCAACTATTACTTCTTCGACCGTTCTCTGGTCAACATTGTTTCTTGTGCGTCAATGCTGACACTTATGCTTCTAGTTTGTCCTATCTGTGTGCTAGAGAGTATTGGAACCTGAATGGTTGTATCAACTACTATATCCAAGATTGTTACAAAAAATTCTAAAATTGGGGGAATAACTTCTTCTTCCACCAAGCACTGAGGGGAACAAAATTTATTTTCCCCTTTTGGTAAAGTTGCAGGAAACAGGTTATCAGGAAAATCTTCTTCAATCTCCACCCTAACTATGCCTTCTGACTCGGATTCCTCTTTTCCATCCCCCTTGTTCATTGATTGAACCATGCTTCCTTCCAAATTTTTGCCTTGTCTAGCAGTCGACACTGGTTCTTGTCAAGAAGTGGTGACTGCAGGGCCTGTTTCATCTACAGATTCTTGATTCTTTTTAACTAGTGGTGTTGGTTCCTATGTGACAACACCACTTACAATTCCTGCTTCATGTCCAAAATTTTCTTGGACAGGTGATACTACTTCTTATGTAACATCACCATTTTTAGATTCCCCTGTGGACTCCTGATATATTTGAATGGGTGGTGTTGGTTCTTGTGTAACAACAAAACCTATTGATCCTCTAGTTGGTGATGATTCTCCCTTTGAATTGTCAATTGATGCTAGTTCTTGTGGAACATTGTCGACTACATTTTCTATCTCAATTGCTTCCATTCCCACTAAACCGATAAGTGATGCTAGTTCTTGAGGAGCAACATTGATTTTGGTTTCTTCTATTTGCTTTGCTTCTCCTTCATCCTCCTCCCTTGCGGATATCATAACCTCAAATTCTTCTTCTGAAAATTCAATTAATTGTGACGAAAACACAAAAGTTTGAGAAAGAGCATGTATTACCAATAACTAGACCAACCCATGATTTTTTAGGACTGCTAATACTTGTCGAGAGTGGAAGGAATATTTCACCATCAGTTGAAGACTCTTCGATAGGAAGAAAGGCATATCCCACGAATGGATTTGCGCATGCTAAAACCGAAGATACACCATAAGCTTGAAGTGGTATTTGAACAGAGTAGCAAATCGCCCTTCACAGGTGATGTACCTTAACACAAAATATTCCACCTCACCCCATGGATATGGCAAAGACTAACGATCATATCTCCTTCCTTTCTGAACTAGTATTTCCCCAACCTATAAAAACAATTATGGGAATTCTGGAAAAGTGGATTTGCGAGAGAACCATTTTTGCCCTCCCTATGGTAGTCCACTAATGACTGAGATGGCTTCCTCTGTGACAGAGATATCCAAACCCCACACTCTGGAGTAATTTCCCTCTAATTTTAATGCAAATTTGGTTGTAATAGTTTTGTCGAATCCCTGTAACCTTTCAAAGTACATATCACATCCCGCATATAAAAATATTTTCCATACATCTACATTACTGAGAACCAGAATTGTACTTTTTGGTTCATGTCTTATGGCCAATCCACCCATTCTGCGATAGCTCAGAACAACCCTTTGGGGTATCATAGGAACTTTAGGGGAGAGTATCAGCAGGTAATTCTTGTGGTAACAGAAGCGTGGAAAATGGAGTGTGGTAATAGTGAAATATGGAAGACAATTTTTGAGAATTAGGAAAAACATCATGATATAATATTATGATAATGAGTTATGGTAATTATTCCACAGAGTTGGAAAGGATTGTTTAACAAATGTAAACACACTTATCTCAAGTACCAATGCATATTAATGCTTGTGTAGAACATGATAAGGGTCGTGGAGTGTACGTATTGGCACAAGTTTTGATGATGATGTCGGAAAATCGTAATTACAATTTGATGATGTCGTCGTTTCAGTTATGACACTACCTCTCCCCAACTAAGGGATGATGATCCATGGTCATTTAAATTTCATGTCAAAATAATTATTAATAAAATCCATAAAAGTTGATTGTGGATGTACTTGGTGACTTACCTTGGCGGAGTAATAGCCTTAAAGGAGTAACCAAATTGATGGTGTAATAGTATTGGAGGAGTAACAACACTGGAGGAGTAATAGCTCGAGGTACTTAGAAAATTTCTATGGATTAATAGCATTGGAGGAGTAACAACATTAGAGTAACATCACCGAAGGAGTAACCACATCGGGTACTTCGAAACATTTTTTATAGAGTAACAACACTGGAGGAGTAACAACATCGGGGGAGTAACAACACTGAAGGAGTAACAGCACCAGGTACTTTGATAAATTTTATAGAGTAACATTACTGGAGGAGTAAAAACACTGGGTACTTAGAAAAATTTCGACCTCCACATAATTACATGACAGTGATAGTACATGCAATAAAAAAAATTGAGTAGTAACAATATTTTATTTATATGGATTATTATATATAGTTTTAATTTTTAATTAGAGGATCCATAGGAGGAATTATCTACACTAACAACCTTCAAACCAGATTTATCAGAGAGATGTTTGATCAAGGCATCCTTATAATTTGGGTGGTGATACAATGTGAGATGTTGTCCATTTACTATGAAAGAAGAATGTGTATCATCAATTGTGACAAGTTTGACAGTTACATTTTCAAACAACGCATCAACTTCATAAGGTCGCATCCAACAAGAGAAGAGCTTTCCTTTAAAGTCCTTAAAACGAGAATCATAGAGTAGTTCCCAATCCCCTATATGAAACACCATATTATTGATAAATTTGGCAATGCCATTTTGTTCTCTGCTACCGAATTCCAGCTGTTTTCTAGACAACCATTAAACGAATTCCATCCATCTCATTTAGTTGTTCTAGTCAGTTTTAAGGGCTTCTGAAAGATCTAATCCTACTTCAAGAGATGTTTTGAGTGTGTTAATCTATAATTATACTGGAAATAATCGGGATTTTCCATAGACAAGATCAAACAGTGAAAACCCTGTTGTATTCCGCCATGTTGTTCTCTACACCCAGAGAGCTTCAGGAAGTTTTTCAGCCCAATCTTGATGATGTATTTCCACAGTATTTGTGAGAATATTTTCTAGTACCTTGTTTGTTCTTTCTACTTGCCCATTCACTTGAGGAGGGTATGGAGATTTCACCTTATGCTTAATTCCATACTTTTCCATAAGCCTTTCTATCACATGTGATGTGAATTTCACTCCCCCATTTCAAACTATCTCTCTAGGAGCACCATATCGAGAAAAAATATCTTCGAATAAAAATTTCGAGACAACCTATTATATTTCTTTCACAAAAACCTTAGCCTCTATCCACTTTGTTACATAATCCATGCAGACCAAAATATGAACTTTCTGCTGTGAAGATGGATTAAAAGGGCCAACAAAATCAATAGCCAATTTTTCAAAGGGCTCAAGGAATACTTGAGGTTGTAACAACATTTCATCTGATCGACCCAGCTGACCCATCCGCTAGAAGCTATCACATCTTTGGACATAATTTCTCGCATTTTGAAAGATGGAGGGCCAATAGTATCCCATATGTAACACGTTATGACCTATCTGTTTATCTGCAAAATGTCCTCCACAGGGACCATCATGAGCAACCTTCAAGACATCATAGATGTCATATTCTCCTACACAGCGTTAGATTTGTTAGTCGATCCCTATATGAAAAATATATCTTGTTATCCATGAATAATGGGCACTATGATGCATAATATTTTGGTTTTCCTTGTATGAAAAATGATGAGGAACCTTCCCTGTAGCAAGATAGTTAGCAATATTTGCATACCACGGAGTATGAGTAGAAATTGCAAAAATATGTTCATTTGGAAAACTATCTTCTATAGGTTTACCTTGATCACTAATATCCAGTCTAGATAAGAAATTAGTAGCTACATTATCTTTCCCTGGTTTTTCTACAATGGTAATGTCAAATTATTCAATTAACAATGACCACCTTGTAATACGACTAGGGGTGATATGTTTATTCATCAAGTAACTAATTGTTGCATTATTAGTGTGCACAAAAGTAGGATATCCAGTAATGTCATGCCAGAATTTATTAACCGCGTAAATAACAACTAGAAACTCTTATTCACATACCATATAGTTTAATTCAACAAGAGTCAACTTCTTGCTGACATAATAGATTGCATACGGCTTCTTGTCCTCATATTGCCCCATAACTACCCCAAATATTGTATGAGAAGCATCCATTTGGACATGAAATCGTAGTTTCTAGTCAGAACCTCATAAGATTGGAGCTTCACAAACTAGTTCCCTGATCTTTGCAAAATCCACTTCACACTCATATCTCCACAGAAATTCTGCATCTTTAGTCAACAACTGAAAAAGTGGATATGCTATTTTGAAAAACTCTTCTATAAAACGTCTATAATAGTCGACACTACTAATAGAAATACATACATGTTTTGGTGTCTTCGGTAAAGAAAAATGTAATATTACCTCTACCTTGGCAGGATCAACTCGAATTCCAGCAGTCAAAGGAAAATGGCCCAGAACTATTCCATCTTCCCTCATCGTGTGACATTTTATTTTACTCAGAGAAACATGTGTTTATTTACATATTTTGAGTAAATTTTCGAATTTTTCCAATCCTTCTTCAAATGAATCCCCATATGGGGTAAATTAATCCATATAAATATCTAAACTATCATCCACTAGATTAGAAAAATTCTTAATATCGCCCTCTGAAATGTTGTAGGTGCATTACAAAGACCAAATGGAAGGGCTTGGTATGTGAAGGTTCCGCAAGGGCATGTGAATGTAGTTTTATCCTAATCCTCAAGAGCTATTTGGATTTGGTTATACCCACTAAATCCATCTATAAAGGAGAAAAAATTATTTCCAGCTAAAGTATCCAAGACTTGATCAATGAAGGGAAAGGAAAAGTGATCCTCTTCAGTTGCTTTATTCAGTTCCCTATATTCCACACAAATCCGCCGCTTACAATTATTTTTAGGAGAAATAACTAGTAGGGATACCCTTTGATTTTTTGAAATGGGGTAAATAAATCCTACATCCAATAACTTTTGAAGCTCGTATTTGAAAATAAACTTTAGGGTGGGGTTCATTCTTCTATAGGGTTGTCTCACAAGTCGATAATATTCTTTAATGTATATATAATGGGTGCATAAGTCAGTAGGGATTCCTTTCATATATGTATAGTCCCAGGCGAAAGCTTCCTTATGGTCTCGAATGAATTTCAGGAGTTGTTCAGTCTGAGATGATGAAAGTTTTGGGTTAATGTTCAATGTCTCTCCTGGTTCAATTTCAATTGAGATACTGTCATGAAGTGAAGCTAAAGGAATATCTTCAACTTTAGTTTCTGGTTCAATGATTTCCTTCAAATTACAACTCATGACAGATTCTAGGAATTGACGAGTTGAGTTAGAAATGGAATGGGAGTTTTTTTTACGGATAAATCGTTCTTGTGGACAAGATAGACCTCCGAAGTGTCCTACGGATAGCTAGCAACAAATCGACAAATAAAAACTACTTTCTCTAGATACTGTTTGATTTTAGAATTAACTATAATAGGTTTTGAAAACCTACTTGTAGTCCAGTGTTGATCTTCTTTCTTGTCACTTCAAATATCCCGTTGCTCCGAATATGTCTCCTTTCGGGACCTGTAATCACAAACATGAAAGAATCAGAAGCACCTACATAATATAGATTACTTCATAAACCATAAACCTATCTTGATGATCAAGGAATTCAAGAAATGAAATAATTAATTAAATAAGCCATTGATAAAACATGATAAACAAGCTACTTAATTAAAAAATCTCATTGAGAAAACAATATTCATTTGTATTAACTTAAATAAAGAAAATCGTTACAACCATGTCTGCCTTGATGTCGTACAGGCCTTCCTGGGGTCTAGAATAGGCGTTTCCTTTACTCTTACAAGCCTTACACTCTCTCAGCTAAAGCACATGGGTGTGTAATCATTCCCATATAATGATAAGCTATGAGAGTATGAATTTTTACAACATTTCTCCTCAAAAATTTTCCAAGTCTCCCTCCCTTGAAGCTGCATTACGGCTTCAATTTATAGGAAAACAGAGGAGGTTATGGTTCCCCATAATAAGGGATAGAATTCTCTTTTGAAGGTATTAGGCTCCATAAATCAAGGGGTAGGCTCCCATAATGGAGGAATGAACATACATGATAGGAGCGAACCTTCGACCGGATAATTGCTTCTAGAAGCTCCTAGATTTGACTGTTGGGCTTCTAAATGTTACTTTTCGCCTTCATTTTACCTTTTACAGGGGTCTGCACCATTAATGAATAAAAAGTACATTTGGCTCCGCATGATTTATTGCCAAAAGGTGTGGCACCGCAGGCAATGCTAAGAGAAAGTGTGGTACACGTGTTTTTAAGGCTTTTATGAGCTTTTCTCTTAATTTGAAGGCTTGATTTTAGGAACTTTGATGTTGTAGACTTCTAAGGGAGTACTAAAATGTCATGGTGAAAAATTTTAGTGTAACAAATTTCCCCCTAAAGTACGAAGTCTGAGAGCATTTGAAGAGTGATGTGCTTTATCATTTCAAGGATTAGCCTTTCGGACACCCCAGTTGGAACCCTGTAAAAACATTCAATGCAAAACATATATATATATATATATATATATATATATATATATATATATATATATATATATATATCATCATCATTGAGGTAGGCATTCCCATACTCAGATCAAAACTAACTAAACATGTTCTGATACAGAAATGATTTTAATATTACATCAATAATGTAGAGACAGCATGGACGCAGCCATTTGTAATGAATAGTCTACTTCATAATGAATAATAAAACTCCTCACAGCCTGGATGGTGGAAACTAGATCCAGGGTCTTGATTTCTGCTTCCCGAACTAGTACGATTCTATCCATGCGATTGATTGTGTTCAAGTCGAACATGGTAGAAACCCCTTGATTACCAGTCAATGATGTGAACTGTTAACAAGTGTGAGAGAAACCACCAATAATGACAATGGCTCTCAAAGTACTCAGTACAATCCATGAGATGTGAATAAGTGATCTGAAGTCAAACATTTCATGGAATCGTTCAATCGAAGGTCAATGATGCAACCTATTGTCGAAGGCGAGAAACCTGCCATTAAGGCATGCGGATTCCAAGGTACTGATGGATTCTAGATCAACTTCCTAGATGATGAGCTATCATCGATAGAAAGTGATCTGTCGTAAGCAATATCACAACACGAAACCATAGATCAAATTTTGAAGAATTTTTTGCAAGGACTGACCCAGGAATGGTCAATGCGAATGGATACAAATGTTTGCATATGAATGGTTTGTATGACTATCCTCTTGAACACATAATGACACTGCAAATTGTTTGGTGATAGTTGCGCTAAGCTAATACCCAGAAACCGGCTGAAGACCTTCAATGTGGTTTGATTAACTGATAGGCAAAGTATTTCCCAACCCAGGTAGAAGTGTGACAAAAAGTGTTGTGTTCAAGAGTGGTATACTGCTTTTGAATCAAAGTGTAACAGATGAATCCGTTTTCTCTGTTTTCCCCCACCATTTCTGGCAAGTACCTATATATTTTTTGACAAGCTTGAGGAGGATAACATTTTCTTGTTTATAAGCTCATCCTTCAGATGAGTCCAACTTAGTTTAAAATCAAACCCTAATAAGGAGTGGTCCGTTCCTATTTGTAATCGACAGGTCTTTTACTGTTAAATTCTAACGAGTCTAGTATAGGAGAAACTCGGTGTTTTTAATTTTTAGGGAGTCAGAAGAAAAAACTTAAGAAAACTCCATGGGTGTACTTTTTTGTAATTTTAGTCTCTCAGGCCCAAAAAAGGATAAAATAATGCGGGAGAGAACTCTGTTGACCATTATTAGTCAATGTATACCTTTTTCGTAAATAGTCCATTTCAGTCCGAAAAAGGGGTAAAATTATACTGAAAGGACGACTGTTCATGTCCTTTAATGAGTTCGAGTAGTCAAGTACTCGGAAATATTTTTATCTTTAGAGTCTAAAAAGGGCTTAAAAGAGAACTCTAGGGTTTCTCTTTTTCGTAAATTTTTAAGAGCCCGAAAAAGTGATAAAAGTATACTCTTCTTCAAAAATGATCATTTCACCTAAAAAATCCGGTATTCTGCACAAAAAATCAAAACATTAAACATACATGCTTCAATAGTAAAAATATTTTGAAAAACCATCTTTCTAAAGTGAAAAATAAACAAATTTAAATTTCATTTATTCGAAAAAACTTATAAAAAGGATTTCTCCAAACTCATTTTTACCGTTTGAGTTTGGAGTGAAAATTTTAGAGCTTTTGGCGAAAAATGCTTCAGAGAAGATT
This sequence comes from Pinus albicaulis, assembly GCA_034641835.2. NCBI lineage: Eukaryota > Viridiplantae > Streptophyta > Pinopsida > Pinales > Pinaceae > Pinus > Pinus albicaulis. Next base: position 1,402,129,045 of record CM076577.1, read on the forward strand.
CTGGACAAACTGACCGTTGAAATAAAAAACTGTCTACTCTAGGTAATCCACATCCTCTTTTCCTTTCTTTTCATCCATTCATTTCATTAATTTAGGGTTTAAAATTCATTTTTGGAGAGGAAATAGGTTCAAAATTCCACCCTCAGGGGTCCGTAGGTAAGACACATGGTACCTGCGAACCCCGACATTTTCTTACAAAGTAAAATGTCAGGGCCCTGCACTTTTAGCACAGAGACCATGTGGAGCTATGCATTGTCTCTAAACGTAAAGGTGGGGGCGCCATAAAAAATTTCAAAACATAGTTTCTTCCCAAATTACCCAAAATTTTTGTTTTAAAATGATTCTAATCCTTCATTTTTCTCATTGTAGGATATTTACAATGCTTATTTGGCGGGAACGTGAACATAAGGAGGTAGATGAAGTAGTAATGATTCACCAAACTACATTACAAGTTTTGAGAGCATGTGGGTTATTCAAATTCTGGGCTATTAGTGGCATGAGAGCTCAAGTAGATCTTCTCACTTGTTTGGTAAACAAGTGGGACATGCAGGACCAGTGTTTTATAATTGGAGGCAACCGGCTCGAAATTGAGCTGCAGGACATATTTTTTAACTAGTTTTTAATAAATAGGCAAGCCACTTTATCTATTTGGGGCTAGGCCAGGTGGCCAGTCTGTCGCTAGCTTGCAATTAGAGTTTTGCAATGATGAGGCCAATCCAAAAGACAAACGCATTGATATCAAAACTATCATCCGTCTTGAATTAAAATTGATTGCATTTACCATTACCAAGTTGTGTGGAAGCGCAGCGTTGCATGTTTCTACTGGATCTCAGATGTGGATTGTAGTAGATTGTTTCCGAGGCACCATATTCAATTGGTGCGAGGCAGTGTTGGCTAACATCAAAGGCCAACTCACGAGAGCAAATAACAGGAAGTTAAATAACTTCGGATATGGGTCAATCATAGTTACTTTTTCTCTAGGGAGGATTCCCCTACTGGCCCCACACCACATTCTAGTTGACGCTAGTGGAGCTCGAGAGCCTCAGATGGTTCGATGGGTTGCTTTGATGGCCTGTCACATCGAGGGTATAGAGATTGTTCGGTTTCCCCTGACATACTTCTGTTGGCTAGAGCACCAAATTTTTGTGATAAACGATTTTCCTTATGCGGGTATAGATTTCTGTGGCGATCAAGATATGCCACTTCCTCCAGGAGCTCAGTGGGATGAGTCAGGTAAAAATATTTTTGACATGTTCTAATTTCTAATTTTTATATTACTTTTTTAAATCGTCCAAAAATGATAACAAAAATTTCTAATACAGATGTGGGTCCAATTCAACCAGTCACTCTCTGCCCCTTCGAGAGGAGGCAAAGGGATGCAGCTGCAGCATCACCACCACAGGATCAGACAACAGAGATCCTTACTGATTTGGAACACCACCTGGAGCGGCTGACTATGGACATCCCTGAGACTACCATAGATGACATTCCATTCCATTTACAGAGATACGTCATTGGTGTTCCTAGACAATTCAGAAGATTTCTAAGTAGAGTGGCATGAGAAGTAGTGTATTATCATGATCATTACCATGAATAGTGGATGATCGACTGTATAGACTTATTTTTTGTATCACTTTTTTCCCGATCATAAGGCGTTTTGAACCTATGATCGAGGACGATGTACTATTTTTTGAAACACTAATTCTATGCTATGATATACTACTATTTCCAGTTACGTGTCCAATCATATTATCAAATGTTGATTTACTGCTTTATTATTTCAAATGTCTGTTTATAACACTAAAAGCTATTGCATCTACTAATGTGTTTAAACTTCTTGGAATGTGTTGATACTCAATATAGTCAAAATATCATTCCAAGAGACGAAATCTTAAAAATAATCTTAATAATATTGGGTTTCTAATGGCATATACTCAATTTAACTGTTATACAACAAGTTCAGAATCTAACCTAACGATCAAACTCCGAATTCCAAATGAAATAGATTCAAACAATAACTCAATAACTGCACTGTATTCAGCAATATTTTTCATTGTTTCACCGAGGCTTACCCCATGCATAGATACTAACTCGTCAGTGGGTGAATAAATAACCCAGGCTGCAGAAGAGATGTTCTGTGTACTATGACAAGCGCCATCAGCAAAACCAATATATGTTTGAAAAGACGTCGACATCTGCGATATCAAGAGTAATCCAGATTAGCAGGAATAGTAGTAAAATCACACTTAATCTAGGCACACATTTCTAATATACAACACACCAGCTAGAAAGTAGCTAATATATAGAAAAGATCTCCACACAAAAATCAAGTGTAATATCTCTTCAGATAAAGCCCATTTCTGGGTTTGCCTAAAGAGACCCCATCAAAATCAATCAATTCATAGGCCCCTTTTGCAAGCTGTCACTTGACAATATAAGGACCATGCCACATGGGTTCGAATTTCCCAGCCCCTATTTTATCGTTAGCTTGATCATAAATAAAAACTAGGTCTCCTTTTGAAAAATTACGAGGTGTAACACTTCTATCATACTGAGCTTTCATTCTTTGCGCATGAGTCTCAGTAGCTAGTGTAGTGGTGCGTCGATTCTCATCTAATTGAACCAAGTACAAAAAATGTTTCTCCTCTTCAGAAGTGGCTGGTAGTAACTCTATGGCTGGTTGGAGTGATAGTATCTAGCATTCAATGGGTAATATCGCTTCTAAACTGTAAACTAGTTGAAAGGGGGTAAAACTTGTCGATGTTTTTGCTGAGGTTCGATATGCCCGAAGTGCTGAAAAGAGCATGGTATGCCAATTCGACTTATGAATTCCAATTATTCATTTTATCATGGTGACTAAAACTTTATTAATTTCTTTCACTAAACCATTAACTTGTGGATAATATGGTGTAGAACTGTCATGGTGCAAGCCAAGTTGGTCCATTAGCTCGGTCATCATGATATTTTGAAAATGGCTCCTGTGATTAGTAATTATTGCTTGGGGTACACCGAACGAGCAATCACATGATTGAATATGAAAGTAGCTGCATTTTTTCCATCTATCGCAAATTTAGGCATCGCCTCGGCCCATTTGGTAAAATAATCTACTGCTACAATAATATACCCATGCCCCCTAGCCGAGTGAGGGTTCCATGTTATTAAGTCAATGTCCCATTTTTTAAAAGGACTGACATCAATTATAGGGTGAAGAGGAGTAGGTGGTGCGCACATTTTCGATCGAATATTTGACAATTATGACATTTTCAAACCGCACAAATACAATCTTTAAATAAAGATGGCTAGAACTAACCTGTGTGCAATATGTTTTGGGCTGTGGCATACCTAGACATATGACTGCCACATGCTCCAGAGTGACAGTCATTTAAAACCTTTTCGGCTTCTTCATGGGGAGACAACATTGAAAAACATATTCTGCACCACGACGGTATAGTGTGTTGCCAACCATATGATGTTGTTGAGAATGGAAACGTATTTTTTTTCAATGTGACCGTGAAAGCTCAGGCCAAAAATATTGGGTTTGAAGATAAACAATAATATCTCCATACCAAGGATCAATGGTACTAATAAGAAACAAGGATTCATCCGCGATCGGTTGTTCCGCCACAGTTTCTATATCAGTACGTAGGAAATCACATATAAGTTTAGCAAATATCAATGATTTCTTGGATTTGGATTTTTAAAACTCCAAATCAAACTCTTGCAGGATAACAATCCATTTAGAGTATTTCCCCCCCTAGCAATTGTTTGGTCAAAATGTACATCATATGGTTCCAATCATAGATAATCGTTGTTTTGCGTAAAAGTATGTAATGACGAAAACGTTGGACAACTTGAACAGCTACCAAGGCCAATTTCTCCACATGTGAATATTTGATTTCAGTCAGATGCAAATTTCGACTAAGATAGTAAATCACATGTTCACCATGGAATTCATATTCCTGAACTAAAACCATCCCTATCGTGGACTCGGAAGCGGTGAGGTACAAAAAGCAATCCTGGTTGTAGTTGGGCGGATGTAATAATGGTGCATGGGTCAATGTGTGTTTCAGAGCATCAAAAGATCTATCAGTTACCTCATCCCAAAAGAAAAGAATATTCTGTTTCAATAACCTAGTGAAACCTTTCGTTAACTTGGCATAGAGTCGCCATTTTTTGGGACCGATAAGTCGTTCTTGAAGACAATACAGACCTCCAAAGTGTCCTACAGACAGCTAGCAACAAACGAACAAATAAAAACTACTTTCTCTAGATAATGTTTGGTTTTAGAATTAACTATAATAGGTTTTGAAACCCTACTTATAGTCCAATGCTGATCTTCTTTCCTGTCACTTCGAATATCCCGTCACTCTGAATATGTCTCCTTTCGGGACTTGTAAACACAAACATGAAAGAATCAGAAGCACCTGCATAATATAGATTAATTTATATAGATAATGTAAGCATAGTTTCAGAGGCGATGACATTTATTGTGGCTCCAAAATATACAAGCAAATTTAGGATGTAAACCCCGTTAATGTGCACCGTCAGAAATTGGTTCCTTGGATCCGAATATTTAATAGGTATAGACTTTCCTAGAATGATGTCAAACAACTTTCCCATAACATGAATTGTGAGCGAGTCCTTTTATTTTTTTCCAATACTTTTGGAACAATATTCTTTTATTTTCTTAGCAATAATTGGTACATCCCTCATATCTTGAAGTAAAGGGATTTTGACAAACAAGTTTTGCAGTTCCCCTAAAAAATCAAACTCTCATCGAGGATTTTGTTTACTCAAGGCTAATATTTCAGGATAAAGTGGATTAGCTAGGAATCCCTAAGTAATAGTTCCTTGAGGAGGGGGTTTTTTTATAGAGTCTTGGTTTGATTCATCCCCAACTATCTGAGGTTCTAGTTCTGAAACTTATTCATCAACATGTCCAATGATAATTGGTGAATTCTAAGTGTTCACTACCTGGCTAGATCATAGATTTATCTCATTACATTCTACGATAGAAATGTTATATGAAAGAAGGTTGAGAGTGTTAACCTGTTGAACTCCCGTGTTGTGAGGATTTGGATTATGCTAGATTGGAAGCTGAGGATGAAGGGGAGGATTAATAAAGCAAATATTAGAAGGAAGTTGTAGCTGCTATTGTGGCATAGGTTGAGATAATTGTCCAGGAGGAGAAGTTCCATGCCAATTCTGAGACCATGAAGCCTTTGAGCTATACTGAGGGAACCAAGGATTCCAAGGCGGGTATTGAAAATACTAAGGCTAAGCGGGTGAAAAAGATACTGACTTGTTATCCACCTATAAAAATTTGTCATACCAAATGGTGGCTAAATCTTTTTATCCTTCAAGAGATAGTTTCCTCTGAAAACCCATCATCTTTTGAAGTCTTATGATGTTCTTTTCTCTTTGAGTTAATCTTCACTGTTGTTCCATTATTACTCCTAAGGTATCTGCTGTTTTACCAATAGAAAAATGCTTAAGAGACCCCATTTTCCATCATTTTCACTCCTGATTGTCAAGAAACTCCTGATTGCCTCCCTATATCTTGTACTATGTTGTTAAGATAAATTCACGATCAAATTGCAAATACTAATAGTGAGCAGTACTTTGAGGAAACAAGAAGCCACTTAGAAAACACAGAACCTAAAATAGAAGCTAAATCAACACATACAGGGACTCTCCCTCTATGCTATAACTCATTTCATATTTTAAGAGAAGAGTGGCATCCTGATAATGTAAAGGAAACAACTCATGAACCTTATATGAAAATTGAGTGTCATAATGATCATGAGGAATTGTTTGAAACAAAAGAAGATCAGGAAACAATAGAAAATCCTCAAATTTTCCCTACAAAATCAAGTGAAGATTCACTAAAAGAGGCTCAAGAAGACATCCAGGCTCAAAACCAATTAACACAAGAGAAAGAGGGCAACTGTATTTCTGGTTATGCTGAAAGAGGAATCTCTCCTTTGACTGAAGAAGAAATTGATCAAATACTAAACAAGAAGCTACCCTCCAAACCTTCATTTGAACAAAAAAATCATAGACATAGTGCCTACTCCATAGAACAACCCAATGGCACTCAAGACAAAGAGGATAGTAAGGAAATTAATGATAAATCTGAAACTATTCCTCTTTGGAGTATGAATTTTGATGGGTCGTGTAGTAAAACTACTACAGGTGCAGGAATATGGCTTTATAATACAGAGAACAATTATTTTGAAGCCCATTCTATAAATTAAATTTTCAATGCACAGGTAACATAGCAGAGTATGAGGCACTTCTTTTAGGGCTACACTTATTGAATAAATTAGGAGCCCAGAGGATAACAGTTCATCAAAATGCTAAAGTGGTGATTAGGCAAGTGAATGAGGAATACATGGTTAAACATCCCAGACTTAGAGCTTATAGGGATGATGACATGGACTTGTTAAAATATTTTAAAGAATTCCAACTTACCCTTATTCCTAAAAACCAAAACAGTTTTTCCAATGGATTAGCCCTTGTTGCTAGTACATGTCTGAGACCTTGGGAAAGAAAACAATATACAATTCAAGAAAAATTTAGACCAGCTATCCCAAACAATAAAAGGTACTGGAAAGTCTTTGAGGAAGAAAAAAAAATACAAGACTGTCCTGCTGAGGATATTTCATATTTTCAAGAGAAACCTTCTCCCATTGCTAATATCAATCTGTCATCCAAAGAACCTAAATTCACACTAGAAACAAGCATAGATTTAGAGAAAGAAAAAATTTCACTACTTGTTGATTTATTGGTTAAGGATGATGATGCTTCCAAGGAACATGCTGAAGGTGCAGTCCTCAAAGCTGATATCTTAGAGACAGACAATCTACCAATCATGGAGGGCCACAAAGAAGAGAGTTCTCATCTTTTATTTGTTGATCCTATGGAAGAGTGTGTGGAAGTCCCAATTGGCTCAAATTCTCAAGCATGGATCTTTTTCAAGAGCCAAAGACATAAAAAGTTGTCACCTCTTATGACAGCATTGATTTTAAAGATTAAGATTCAATATATACTGTGGTTACCTCTGAATAGTATCAAATTTCTCTATTCCTTTTTGTCACTACTCAACTGGCTACATTGGCACTATTCTATCATATGAAGCATGTAAATATTTCAAGAGTTAGATTAGGTTAGATAGGAATGTCAATAAAGCTCAGCTTTTGAGCATTTAGTTAGTTATTTTTTGCTTTGAAGAAAAAGGAGAAAACTACAAAAACAATAAAAAGTGAAAAAGAGGGCAGAATAAAAACAAGAAAGGTACATCCCCATACCAAAAAAGAGAGACAAAGTCTGAAAGTGTGCAAGCTCAAATGCCACTCCTAAAAACACACTTCTAGTTAGTCATACAGCCTAATCATGACTAATTAGCTTTTCAATTTACTACGGATAGGTTAGTGAATATGATCAACCAAACAACATAATCTTGGCTTATCAGTAAGGTAGATTAGGATAGAAAAACAAAGGTTCAAACAAGCTCAAAATATGAACCTATGAATTTCAGAAGAAAGAATGGCTCTAATTACATTAAATATGAAGCCAAGAATAGAAAAAAACTAGTTCCAATATGCTTAAAACTTGAACCAAAAAAGAAAAAGAAGATAGCTCAAACAAATTCAAAACAGAGCTGAAGAAATAATGAAGGATGTTTTTTATTTTCAAATCTTAAGCCTTCACAATTTTGTTTTACTTTTCTGCAAATAACAGTCTATGTGCAGCTTGTTTTTATGCCATGGACCAATAGCAAGTTAGACTGCTTAATCCTGTCTTAGCTGATTTTAAATTTTCTGTTTTAGAAATTAAAGAATAAAAGATCTGTTAGACAGTCTAAATCCAAACAGATAGTAGTTAGGTAGAGAAACTTATGAGTTAAACTGCTTAATCTGAACTCATGGGGGAATAAGAGTAGACTTAGATTGGTTTCCTATTTTCAAAAAAAAAAAAAAATGTTGATTTTTAAAGGTCTCCAAGTCCAAATGCACCTTTTTGAAGAAAAAATGTTAGGAAGTAGGTTGTGTAGGTAGTTGTTTGGGGAAGAATTTTTCTACTGATATCAAATGCTATAATCATCTTTCCAGCAGCTGATCAAAAAAGAGGAAAAGGTTTTCAAGGTACAAAACCACTAATCTATACCCAGAGAATGTTGTTCTGAGGTTCTTGACACCTCCAAGGAGCTACCATCCCAAGTTGGAGCCACTGTTAGCCACCTATAAAAAATTGTCGTACCAAATGGTGGCTAAATCTTTTTAGACTTCAAGAGATAGTTTCCTCTGAAAACCTATCATATTTTGAAGTCTTATGATGCACTTTTCTCTTTTATTTAATCTTCCTTGCTGTTCCATTATTACTCCTAAGGTATCTATTATTTTACCAAGAGAAAACTGCTTAAGAGACCTCATTTTCCATCATTTTCACTCCTCCTTTCACTCACAAAAAATTCCATTTTCACCCTTATTTCCTCCATAAAAATCCTCCATAATCCTACATCTAACCTTATAAATCATCAAAACCCCCTTTTTAAAGCCTTTTATTCCCCCTTATTTGGTTTTAAAAACCTCCCTTTGGCCTATCGGAACCCTCAGTTTCGCTTAAAAAACACTGTTTTTAGCTTAAAAACCCTTTTTTTCACATAAAGGTCTTAAGCCCCTAAGGGCTTATTTCCTTTAGTATTCTACCTTCTCATGACCCAGAGCCCCACAATCGGGCACTAAAGAGCTTAAAACCTCTTCCAGAACCTTATTTTCCTTTGTTTTTCATAAACCCAACATTATGATTTGAAATAAATCTGGGCCATCGATCTCTGTAGATCAATGGCCATCGGCTCATCGCATCGCAAGTTCGCATGGGTCCTTCCCTTTCCCTGTCTTTCAAAGTTCTGATGCAATCCCTCAGATCAAACCTCAGCCATTTATCCACCTTCATCTAACGTTCGGGATCTCATCACATCGCGCCCATCCATCATGTTGCCCTCCACCAATCTGATCCCTGATTTAATATGGACCGTCAATCATCCCTTTGATCCAACAATTAGGACACCATCACATCGCAACTTTTCACTTTTCCTTTCCCTCCTTCAATTCCAATCCTCTGATTTAATCTCAACCATCCAATCTACAAGAACCGACAGCTAAGATTCAATCGCTCTCTGCCCATAGCCCTTCACCATTGCACCTGCCGATTTAATCCTGACCGTTGATCTCTCTTAGATCGAACGGTCTGCCCTCAATCGTATCAACACATTTCATCACCACTTTTCCCTTTCTCCCACCGACGTGATTCTGCGATGAAATCTTCACCGTTGATCTTCTTAGATCCGACGACTCCCATTGATCCATCCTTCCACCCGTTCCCCTTCCCATCATTTCTTCATATCCGCTTCTTGTTTTAATCCTAACCGTCCATCAGAAAAACTAATGATTGGGATTAAACCCGATGAACCATTTAACCCGCCCGCTGTAGGACAAAAGACCACACGTCACTATGGGCCCTTCTGACCTCTTAACCCTGCAACTTCTCCATCACGTGTGATCTGCACCGTTGCATCTGCTGCCCCTTATCCGACAGCCAGAACTGTGTTTTGAAACATTTTCGCGCCTGAAAATTAACACCAAAAAAAATGTGAAATGGGCAGTATTGAAAGGACAAGTGTCAAGCAACATACCGTATTGCATTATTTTTGTGAGTACCACCCACCCCCCTCGACGCCGCGCGAAAACCATTAATGGTTTTCTACCAAACTGCCACCATCGCCACATGGCTTTTCCATCTTTCAATCTTGGCCGTCGATCTTTGAGATCGGACGGCCCTAACTTAATTTCACTCCCATTCCCTTTTCACCCAACTCACTCCTGAAAGACTTCATCTATCGATATTGACCGTTCATTATTCTGATCAAATGACTTATGTTATATCCATATCCCAATTCATTTTCCTCCTTCCAATCTCCGAGATGATTCTATTAGATGATCTCCACCGTTCATCATTCTAATCCAAATGCTCCTATTCAATATCGCACCCAAACTCCATTTGCACTTGTTTCACTTCTGCCAAGGGTTTTTCTCCCTTTTTGCTGAAAATTCCTCTATTTTGCACAGCTCCATCCCCTCCCTTAAACCTCTGAAGCAGTCTTAACCAAATTCCACAAGGTTTCTTAATGAATGTTTTGGTTTTTTGCAGGGTTTCAAATGGTTTTTTCTCTGTGTTTTTCCCAGTCATAGTCAGGTGACAAAAAGGCCCAGAATGACGATTCTGTGGCTTCAAATCAAAGGAAAAGGAGCTGCAAGTTTTGAATCCAGTTCTAAATCACCTGGATCACGATTCAGGGTTTAGCAGAAACCCTCTGAATGCATAAAGCCACCTGCATAAACAAGTAAACAAAGTGTATCAGTGAAGAATCAAAGATAAGGGATTAATGCCTAAAAGCTTGAAGATCAAGGTTTTTAATCCACAGGTTTAAAGGATAAAGACAGTGTTAAGGAAGAAAGAACCGAGAACAAAGATCAAAGGCTTAACTAAGCCTAAACACAGACAAAAGTAGATTAAAATGTTTAAGGGTAAAACAAAGAAAAATATCAGTAAAAAGGCCTCCACTGCCACATCAAAGGCCAAAATATCCTCTTCAGCTACCAAAGTGCCACCAACAGCTTCAATAAATCAAAAGGAGGCCTAGTTGTTGCCTAGTCAGTGATATTTTTGCCTAAAGACAGCCAGAGTTATTGCCAACCTGCTTAAAGAGTTTTAAAGTCAACAAAAACTGCCAGGTAGCTTAACACTTAATGAAAACCAATTAATACAAAGAAAATATCAGAAATCTTCTTTGTTGAGTTTCTCAAAGGCAGAGAGGCATTAACTTGTATTAATTGAACCTAGAGATCTTTTCTTTTATCCCACCTCCTCATCTTCTTATAAAATCTCCTTGAGGAGCACATTGTAAAGGGTTGGTTGTTGGACTTTGAGGTAATACTTGTTGCTCGAAACTTTCTACATGTAAATAGTTCTCAGAGGCAGTTGAAGCTCTGTTGGTAGTCAAAGAAGTTAGGCTGCGAAGAGAAGTTATTGTTGAATTGAAACTGTTGTGCTCAACTTAGTGTTCCTAAATTGAGTTCATTAATTGTCAACCAGGGTTAGTAAACTGCTGAAGTGTGGTGCACTATATGTGCCTAGGTATTTGTTTCTTACTACGTTGTGTTTATTTTTTATGATGTTTTTGGTTTTATGGTTTTATCTTCTAAAATAAAAAGAACTAAATGCTGGAAGAGAGAAGTGGATGGTTATGTAAAAATAGAGAAAAACCTATTCTAACTTGTGTATGGCACTAAAGGACAAAAAATGAAAAGCTTGATAATGACTTCTAAATCACAACATGAATTCAGTAACTCAGAGCATGAACTTATCCAATTCGGTCATTAAAGATGTGTTGGAATAGCTTGGAAAAAAGGACAAGTGTAGGGCAAATGAGGTTCCCCTAAGTTAAACAATTATCTTACAATATTACAAGGAATATCATCCATGGCTAGAGGTTTATTGGAATGCAATTTGGAAAATATTTCTTTTAGCACAATAAGATTTCTACTCTAAATTAACTGGCAATGCTAATATTAATTCTTTCTGCAACTTCAACTTATCACTACCAAGCCTTGTTCGAAAATTAAAGATTTTCTAGAATAGTCTTTGGAAAAAGGCTTATGTATGAAATTGCAAAAGACTGCAGAACAATCAAGGCCTTAAATTGATATCACTAATTCTTGTTCATGTAAATATGTATAAACAGAATTTCAAAACAAGATTAATTTATAAATAATGAAGGCCATGAAACCTAGTTTTGACAGTTTACAATGCAATGAATGACACAGAACTAGGATTCAATTGATCAAACTTAAAACACAGTGACCAAAACTAAACTAAGATTCCATTACCCTAACTTGAAAGACAGTGAACTGGAACTAAACTAGAATGCCACTAATCTAACTTGAAGTACAGTGAACATAGTTAAACTAGAGTGCCATTAAGAGTTAAGCTAGAGTGCCATTATCAAACTTGAAACATAATGACAGAATTAAACTAGAATGACATCTACCTCCGGATTATCTCAACTAAAATGAAATTAATTCTATGAAATAACACAACTCTCCCTTGTTTAATATGAGTAATGTTTTGGAATAGCTTGTAAAACAAGTATGGTTGTGTAATTCAATGCATAAGACATAAAACATAAATTAAATCAAAACGCAGTAAACTCTGAAACACCACCACAACTATGTCTCATCCGAAGTTAGTGATATTTTGGAAGAGATTAAAAGGAATAGGACTAGCTGTAACAACTGATGTGATTGAGCACGAAAGCACAAAATTCAAAAAAAATGCAACTAATCTCCTACAATACTATAGTTCTGCCTCATTCCATATTAGTAGTATTTTGGAAGAATTCGTGAGAACAAGACTAATCTATAGCATACAATTCAAAATGAATATAAAAATAGGAGATTCAAAATATTTCTAAACTAAGAATGCAGTTACTTATCTAAATCGTATCAACAAGGCTGCTTCGGTAGCAGGGGCCCTCCACCACCAAAGTAGCACGCAAAATCTACTTTAATATTGGCTCAGCGCTTTCAACACAATGATGCTTCTTTCATTAAAGAGAAATTACTTCAAAACAGAGTATTTCGGATTTCTAAGATCTAGCAGCCAGAAACAAAATCTAACCAAAATATAACCTTGTCCCTCGGTTTCCCGAGCCATATTTATAGCAAATTTACATAACCGAATCTGATATAATACAGAAATAAATGTCTTTCCATATTAAAATTGAAATAGAACTCTAAAGGTGGCCTCGTAATATGATTAAGGACATCTGGACTGTCCTTGTCCTATTAGGAGTCTATCTCCTAGTTTGAGTTCCCATGTGCGTAACCACCTACAGAATTCCGTTCAAACTTCATGGAGAGCAACAAATGATGAGGATATGATGTGTAATAGGACCATATGTGTTTTTCTCTGAGATGACACCTAGAACCTACGTAGACATGAAGACAGCTACAGAATCGGCCACTAGCTAGAGAATGTCTGCATTCTATAGCTAGGTGTAGTCAAAAAGTACTACAACAACAAAATCATGAAAACATAGCAAGTTAATTATTATATACAATCTCAAAGAAATTTTAACTAATCTTATTGATCATTTAAGCCTGAAATTAACAATAGACAAAGGAAATGAAGTGGAATGTGGTGGAAGAGAGGAATATCTTTGGAGCTCAGCATACCCTCATTGCTAGGTTCTTGCATGTCCTCATGCAACTATTCCATGAACTCTGAGACCTCTGCAAGGACATCCAACCCTATTCTTCTACTTTGCCTAGCAGTCAATGGCCTTCTGGGCTTCCTTATAACTAACTTAAATCTCAAATTTGTGAGTGCCCTGGTTAACTTTTTGTTTCTCTTCTTCAAATTTTCACTGGTCTTGTACAACTTTTTCATTTGTAGAGACAGAGTTGAATTCATATCAGTTTTTAGCTTAACCTTCTCCCTTAGAATTTCATTCTCATTCTCGATATGCCTATGAAGTATTTCTAACTCATATTTATCTCTCCTTAGGATATCAACTATAGATTTTGGTGGACTAGGGATTCTGTCTCTGCTTTCTAAATCCCTCTTCTCCAATGTCTCAACATAGTTGTAAATTTCTTGCTGTGCTGGGTCTATTTCAGGAGCTCCTTCATCAAAATCCTCCTCAGTAGGTGTCTCTTCATCCTCTATGTTTATGACTCCAGTTTTTCTAACCTTTGTTTTCTTTAGTATCCCTCTAAGTCTATGGCTCCTTCTTGGTTGAGATGGCCCTTCTCCTTTCTCTCTGGCAGCTCTCCTTATTATCCTCTCTTTCTTAAGTTGCTTCTTAATTTGGGCCAATTTCTCAGGAATTATTTCTTCACTGCCCTCTTGTATTGTTTTACCAGTTTCAGTTTCAGTTTTGGAGGTTTTCCATCTTCTGCTTCTTCTTGTAGGTTTGTCTTCAAGTGGAGGTTCCTTGGGTTCTTCAAAGTGATTTCTCACTAAGAAATCTTCCCAATTATCTCCCATTTTTCTTAAATGATGTTCAATCAAGATTTTGACTAAACCATGGTGGTATAAGGTTGTTTCCAAAAATTGAATTCTCTTTTGAACACTTGAAGCCATTTTCTTTAAACTATGAAGCAAGAAAAAGGGCAAGTTGATTTCTTCTTCTAGAAAATGCATTATCAACCGAATATGGTAAACATAAAAGGTACCAAATCTTCCTTCACAAGTAATGAATTTTTGCAAGATAAGCAACATGTTCCTCCATTTTTTCTTTAGTGCAGAGCTAGGGATACCCTTTTTATAAATGGAAACATCCATACCTGGTGACTTGAGTATCTGCTTCCATGCCTCGTTATGAAATTCTCTATTCTTGAACCACCTTTCTCCTTGTCTGGGAAATTCTGTTGCTTCTACAATGAAGGCCTCTGTAATGGTGAATTTAATATCTCCTATTTCGACCTCAACTCCATTAAAAGACTGTGCAAATGTTTTAGTCACCTCTTTGTGAAAACCACTGAATTTCTCCAAAAATTGCAAGCAACTGGCTTGCTGTAACATTTCTCTGATTTGTGGATAGCCCTCCAAGTACTTAGTCCCAATCGGTTCAGTCCTCACTATAAGACCCATAGCTTCTTCTTTCCCAACCTTCAAATTGCTGCTCCTCTGTTCACGGTGACAATGGTTGTTAAAATATGTTTTTTCTCCACTGATACCTCCTCTGTTTTATAGACCGGAATGGTTAAGAGTTGGCTATGGGAAAGAATAATATGGAGTGGTTACGGAATGAATATAATGAGGTGAGGATGATGTATATGAGTTGAAAGATATCACGAAAAGACCGCGGAGATATTTCGTAGGGAATTCAAAATCATCATTAAATGCTTTGGCTTAATGACGTGACTAACCCAATCACTTCAGTACTTTAACCGTTAATTTTTTTAAATGATGATCGGATATGGGATTTGGAATGGCGGAGTAGAAGGATTTTTATGAGAGGTTTGTTTAGGCATGATCAACACAATTAATTAAAAAAAAAATTTGAATTATACATAACTTTAACTATACTACAATTTTTCATGATCTATCATTATAATTACCTCATAACTTTTACCTTTGCCTTTTCTCTAATTTTTTTTATCTTCATATGCTTTGTTCTCTCCTGAAAATCATCAATTTTTGAGTATTCATAACTCTCTTGATATGCTTGTTGTCATGGATATGCAAGATCATTTTGTTGTAGATCAAGTAATTAATGGATAGTGCCTTCAGGATCTTTGGTTGCAGAATATCTATCTGGCTGCAGAATGTTTGATTAGCTACAGAATGTCTGGCTGATTGCAGAATGTACCTGTAGAAGACTTGCAACATGGAATGGAATGGTTTGGCGCATGAATGGAATGTTTGTATGGAATGAGTGAAAATGGATAATGGAATGAAATATGAATGGAGTGAATAATGGAATGAAGTGGATCACAACTTATAAAGTGGAGTAAAGTATGAAAAGTAACATGCAATTCATGATATGTATTATTCAATTGCAGAAAATCAACAAACTTAAAATCTGGGATGGAAATGAGGTGGACCATGGAGTGAAATGAATGAAGTGTGGATGAATGAATGAAATTAAGTATGGATTAATGAATGAAATGGATCATAAGTGAAATGGATCTGCACTTATGATTTTGTAATAACTACTTGCAGAAAGAACAAATTTGAAAAGCTAGAGTGTCAGAAAGATTCTGATTTTCACTCCACCTTTTTTGTATAAACATGCTAATCAGGGATTAGTTTTCATGTTTATAATTTATTATTATTATTATTATTTATTTTTGTTTCAATAAAATGACTTCAGAAAATTCAATTAAGTTGATGAAGAAGAAGGATTCTTCTTCATTAACTTCACATCACTGTTTTCCTAGAATCTCTTGACAAATTATTCTCTTGAGAGTGGTTTGTGATAGAGCTTCAATCTATGAACATTCACAAGAAAAGTGACCTCTTCTTCATCTATTGTTTATATTTTTATTGCTCCATTGTCAAAAAATTTCACAATTTTATATGGTCCAAGCCAATGTGTTTGGAATTTACCTTGAAAATCTCTGAACTTTGAATCAAACAAGAGAGCCCAGTCACCTTCTTTGAACTTCTTTTCCTTGATGTACTTATCATGCCATTTAGTCCTTTGATGTTGGACTATACTTGTTTTCTGAACTGCATCTTGTATGATCTCATCCAATTCATTAATCTGCTCCAATCTATGCTTTTGTACCTATGTTAGATCAAGTCCCAGATGAAATGCCATTTTGAAAGTTTGAATCTGGAACTCTATGGGAAACAAAACTTGCTTTCCATAAACAAGTTCATAAGGAGTATGACCTATTGTTCTTCTCCATGTAGTTCTGTAGGCCCATAAGGCTTCAGGAAGCCTATCTGCCCAGTCTCTTCTATGTAAATGAACAGTGTTTGTTAGGATCCCTTCAATGACCTTATTAGTAGATTCCACTTTACCATTTTCTTGTGGATGATAGGGAGTAGATTTTCTGTGTCTAATTTTGTACCTCTCCATCATTGGTTCCACTAGCCTTGATGTGAATTGGAGTTTGATTCCAGAATAATTTCCTAAATACCAAAACGAGTAAAAATATCCTCAAAAGTATATTAATAAACTACGATGCTTAGTAAAAGTAATTGTCGGTTTACCAATTCATTTATGTTTTTAATCTAATTAAACTAATATATATTTCTTTTGTCTTGATGGAGGGCTAATAGGTCCTACAAAATCCAAAGCCTATTTTTCAAAAGGTTCAATATGTACCTGAGGCTGCAATGGCATCTCACCTGAAGGAGAAGGTTTCCCTACCCTTTGGCAACTGTCACACCTTTTGACATATTCTTTAGCATCTTTAAAAAGGGATGGCCAATAGTATCCTAAATGAAGGACCTTATAAGCTGTCATTTTATCAGCAAAGTGTCCACCACAAGGTTCATCATGACATGCCTTGAGGATCTCAGGCATCTCATCTTCCCGAACACATCTCCTGATGATAAAATCTGGACCTGTTTTGTATAACTCATTAGAAATCCATGAATATTTTGCACTGTCATAAATGATATTTCTTTTGTCTCTTGCATTCATTATTGAAGGAAATTTCCCTGAAACTAAATAATTAGCAATGTCAGCAAACCAAGGAGTTTGAGTAGAAATTGCAAAAAGATATTCATCAGGGAATTGATCTTCAACTGGGGTATGGTCTTTGATGTTTTTGAGTCTAGATAGGAAATCAGCTACTGTGTTTTGTTTTCCAGGCCTATCTAGAATGGTAATGTTGAATTCTTGTAAAAGCAATAACCATCTTATAACTCTACCATTAGTAATTGATTTGTTCATTAAGTATCTAATTGCAGAATGATCTGTGTGAACAAAAGTTTCATAGCCTGTTATATAGTGTCTGAATTTGTTTATGGCATGAACAACAGCTAAAAACTCTTTTTCAGTTACAGTATATTTTAACTCTGAAGGAGTCAAATTTTTACTGGTATAGTATATGGCATAAGGAATCAAGTCTTTTTGTCCCAATACTGCTCCTAGAGCTGTATCCGAGGCATCTGTTGAAATATGAAAAGGTAACTTCCAATTAGGTCCCCTTAAAATAGGTGCTTCAGAGATTTTTGTTTTTAGGGTCTCAAAGGCTAACTGGCAATCAGGATTCCATTTGAATTCACAGTCTTTGGTAAGCAATTTAAAGAGTGGAGATGCTATCTTGGTGAAGTTTTCTATAAATAATCGATAATATCCTGTAAATCCTAGAAAACTCCTAACATCTTTTTGACAACTTGGAATAGATAAGTTAGAGATGACTTCAACTTTTGACTCATCAACTCTAATCCCATCCCCTGAAATGTGATGTCCTAAAACAATTCCTTTAGTAAACATCATAAAACACTTCTCATGACTAAGTGAAATATTTGTTTCTTGACATCTCTTTAAAGATTTTTCCAAGTTTGCTAAGTCTTCTTAAAATGTGTTTCCATAAACTGTGAAATATTCCATATATACCTCTACACAATCATGTATTAGATCTGAAAAAATTCCTAGTATTGCCCTTTGAAATGTTGCAGGTGCATTGCATAATCCAAATGGAAACACTCGGTAAGCATAGGTACCCCAAGGACAGGTAAATGTGGTTTTGTCTTGATCTTCAAGTGCTACTTGAATTTGATTATAACCACTAAACCCATCTAGAAATGAGAATTAATTTTTCCCAGCTAATGTATCTAACACTTGATCTATGAAAGGTAAGGGAAAATGATCTTTAAGAGTAGCTTTTTTTAATTCTCAGTAGTCAACACATACCCTCCATTTACCATTTTTATTTGGCACAATTACCAAAGGAGAAACCCACTGACTGTCTAAAATAGGATAGATAAAGTTGACATTCAACAATTTTTGCAATTCTTCTTTAACAATATCCCTAAGATTTGGATTCATCCGTCTTTGAGGTTGTCTGATTGGTTTACAATTTTCCTCTATGTAGATGTGATGAGTGCAAGTCTTAGGGCTTATCCCTTTCATATCAATGTACTCCGATGCATATGCAGAAGAATGTCTCTGTAAGATCTTGATTAGCTCTTCTTGTTTAGATTTCTCTAGGTTCTTTTTTATGTTTAAAGTTTTGCCCGGAAATATCTCACTTGTAGAGCTGCCAAATTTATCCATAGAATGAAGAGACATCTGTCTTGAAGATAAAAACTCAATTTTGGATTCTTCTTGAAATTGTTCATGTTTGTATTCCGAAGAGGATTTAAATTTTTCTAAGGTATTCAGAATTTGACTATCTTCACTAATTTCTAAAATTGTGAAGAGAGGTTGTAAATCTTCTTCATCCTCTATCCATTGAGTATCATCTAAATCTGTAATTGTCTTTGCTAGAGGATACAAGGTAAATTTCTTAGTTGAACTACCATCAGAGATATACATATCACCGGATCTACAACTAATGAAAGCATCAACTGTAGCTAACCAAGGTCTTCCCAATATAATAGGATGCCCTCCTAGATTATTCTTAGGAGTTAGGATCATAAAATCCATAGGGTACTCCCAAGAATCTAGGGACACTGGAATGTCTTCTACTACCCCATCGGGTTTGATCACAGATCTATCTACTAATTGTAATAATGTGGGTGTAAAGAGAAGATTAGGAAGTTTCAGTTTATCCATGATTTGTCTACTCATGATATTGATTGCTGCTCCTAAATCAATGAGTGTGTTTTGGATCTCGATTCCATTGATGTGAATTTTAACAACTGGGTTTCCTGGGTCTAGATACTTTGGAATAGAAATCTTACCCATCATAATGTCTGCTATTTTTCCTACCAGTTGAATTTTCTTTGTCTCTCTTATTCTTTTTATTGTTTTCTTCATGCTCAACTCCTTTATTGTCTTTGCTAAGATTGTAATTTCCTTGATGGCTTGCAATAATGGGATCTTCATACAAACATTTCTCAGCTCATCTAGGAAATCATAATTAGGCACCATAATTTGTTTTTCTACAACTCTATCAATTTGTAATCTTTCTGGAAAAGGAGGTGTAGGAATGGATGTTGATGGCTGCTCTAATACAGGAGTTGAAATTATTAGTTCTTTTTGTTTTGATTTTTCAATATTTGGGTCCTGAAAAGATGTATCTTCTTCAATACTTTTATTTACCTGTAGAGAATCTTCCTGAGAGTTGTCTTGTTCTTGTATGATCACAGAAGGTTTCCTCTTTTCAAGTATTCTTCCAGACCTAAGGTTAACATCACTAAGGTCTAAAGGAGTAATCAAATAAGTTGGAAACTGTTGGCCTTCTATCATGTAAGTGTTCTGAGGATTTTTATTGTTGGGGTTTAATATGGGTTGAGCAGGTAACTGATTTGTTTTTTGAGGAAATGGTAATGGAAGTGGTTGATTTTGATGTTGTAGATTTTGGTGATTTGGTTGAGGATTTTGTTGAGAAAAATGTGGGTATGGTGGATAGGATGGTGGATACTGATAGTACTGAGAGTATCTTCCATAGGAATTTTGTGCTCCTTGTGCCCAAGCTTGAGATTGATTTTGAAATTGGGGCCAAGGTTCCTGCCAAGAATTCCAATTTGGTGGAGGTTGATTATACATTTGATCATGGAATCCTTGTGTTTGAGGTCCCTGCCAAGGTCTTCTAGAGACAAAATTTAGAGATTCTGTGGAATTTGTAGAAGTTTCCTCTTGAAAGACAGCTTTAAGACCAGGAAGTGAAGGACGACTCTTGGTCTGATTTTTTTCTGAACAAATTACACAAGTCTCTACAACTTTTGCATCCAAAGGACACTCTCTGAAGGCATTCTTCTTTCTACATTTGGGACAAAAGATTGCTAAGGCATCAGATTCAGCTTTTTGCTTGTTTTGTAATTTGAGGGTGTCTATTTTTTCACTAAGACTCCCTAAGATATTAGATTTGAAATCGTCAAGAATATTTCCTATCTCTGCCCTACTTACTATTCCAGAAGTAGACTTACTTGCCCTTGCAAGAGCAGGGTCTCTTGGAACTTTCACAGTTTTGGATTTCCCTCTTGAAAGGTTGATACACAATTCAGCTATTTGAGGTAATGTGAGATAAGAAATATCCCCTTTTCCCATCATGTTAAGGATATCTAACCATTCATCTCTAATTGTCTTCAACAAAAGAGCTTTCAAGGTGTCTTGGTCTAAGTTTCCCATTTTTGCTCTTTTGATGTTATAGTTAAATATCTGCAACAGATCTTCCAAATTTTCATCTTCTCTTTGTAACATTTTAAACACTTCCTCCTTATGGTTGACTGGCATACAGTAATCCAAATACCTCTCTAGAAATGATTGTTTCACGTCTTCCCATGTCCTAATAGAACTGTTGATCAAACTCATAAACCACTTCAATGCTGCTCCTTTCAATGTTGAAGGAAATAATTTACGTTTTTGAGCATCTTGTAAGTAGTCATAGGTTCTACATAGGACTTCAAATTCAAATAGGAAGGTTTCAGGATCTTCAGTTTTAAGTCCATAAAATTTTGGGAGGACAGAGGGTGAAATTTTTTTCATAGTTGTATTAGTATCTTCATCCACTATAGGAAACCCAGAAGAGCTTCCTATTCCTCCTCTACCTCTACCTCTGCCTCCTTCTCCTCTTCCTCTTTCTCCTTCTTCACCTCTACCACCTTCTCCTCTACCTATACCTCTACCAAATAGTGTGTGTTCATCATTAAAGACTCCTCCTCCTCCTTCTTCTGTCATAGTTTATTCTCCTATGAAAGTGGAAGAGTTTGTGTCTCTAGTAGGGATCTTTGGATCTTCTCCTAAGATGGGTTCAGTAGATGAAGTGGAAGGCCTTTCTAATGGAATATCTGATCCTAAGTTCTCTAGAAGGCTAGGATCAGAAAAGGATGGAATATGAGTTTGAGTTGGAGGTGTGCTAGCTCTTGGTCTTGATGAAACAAGTGGTGTTCTAGAATTTGAGCTTCTACCTCTTATGAATCTACCCCTTGATTCTCTCTCTCTACACATGTCATTGTTTTTTTTGGAGTTAAGAAACAAGGCTACCTAGTTACACTTCCCCGACAACGGTGCCAAAATGTTGTGCTCAACGTAGTGTTCCTAAATTGAGTTCATTAATTGTCAACCAGAGTTAGTAAACTGCTGAAGTGTGGTGCACTATATGTGCCTAGGTATTTGTTTCTTACTACGTTTTGTTTAGTTTTTATGATGTTTTTGGTTTTAGGGTTTTATGTTCTAAAGGAAAAAGAACAAAATGCTGGAAGAGATAAGTGGATGGTTATGATAAAATAGAGCAAAGCCTATTCTCACTTGTGTATGGCACTAAAGGACAAAAAATGCAAAGCTTGATAATGAATCCTAAATCACAACATGAATTCAGTAACTCATAGCATGAACTTATCCAATTCAGTCATTAAAGATGTGTTGGAATAGCTTGGAAAAAAGGACAAGTGTAGTGCAAATGAGGTTCCCCTAAGTTAAACAATTATCTTACAATATTACAAGGAGTCTCATCCATGGCTAGAGGTTTATTGGAACACAATTTGGAAAATATTACTTGTAGCACAATAAGATTTCTACTCTAAATTAACTTGCAATGCTAATATTAATTCATTCTGCAACTTCAACTTATCACTACCAAGCCTCGTTCGAAAATTAAAGATTTTCTAGAATAGTCTTTGGAAAAAGGCTTATGTATGAAATTGAAAAAGACTGCAGAACAATCAAAGCCTTAAATTGAAATCACTAATTCTTGTTCATGTAAAGATGTATAAACAGAATTTAAAAACAAGATTAATTTATAAATAATGAAGGCCATGAAACCTAGTTTTGACAGTTTACAATGCAATGAATGACACTGAACTAGGATGCAATTGATCAAACTTAAAACACAGTGACCAAAACTAAACTAAGATGCCATTACCCTAACCTGAAGGACAGTGAACTGGAACTAAACTAGAATGCCACTAATCTAACTTGAAGTACAGTGAGTTAAACTAGAGTGTCATTAAGAGTTAAGCTAGAGTGCCATTATCAAACTTGAAACATAGTGACAGAATTAAACTAGAATGACATATACCTCCGGAGTATCTCAACTAAAATGCAATTAATTGTATGAAATAACACAGCTCTCCCTTGTTTAATATGAGTAATGTTTTGGAATAGCTTGTAAAACAAGTCTGGTTGTGTAATTCAATGCATAAGACATAAAACATAAATTCAATCAAAACACAGTAAACTCTGAAACACCACCATAGCTATGTCTCATCCGAAGTTAGTGATATTTTGGAAGAGATTAAAAGGAACGGGACTAGCTGTAACAACTGATGTGATTGAGCACGAAAGCATAAAATCAAAAAAAATGCAACTAATCTCCTACAATACTAAAGTTCCGCCTCATTCCATATTAGCAGTATTTTGGAAGAATTCGTGAGAACAACACTAATCTGTAGCATAGAATTCAAAATGAATATAAAAACACGAGATTCAAAAGATTTCTAAACTAAGAATGCAGTTACTTATCTAAATCATATCAACAAGGCTGCTTAGGTAGCAGGGGCCCTCCACCACCAAAGTAGCACGCAAAATCTACTTTAAGATTGGCTCAGTGCTTTCAACACAATGATGCTTCTTTCATTAAAGAGAAATTACTTCAAAACATAGTATTTCAGATTTCTAAGATCTAGCAGCCAGAAACAAAATCTAACCAAAATCTAACCTTGTCCCTCGGTTTCTCGAGCCATATTTATAGAAAATTTACATAATCGAATCTAAGATAATACAGAAATAAATGTCTTTCCATATTAAAATCGAACTAGAACTCTAAAGGTGGCCTCGTAATATGATTAAGGACATCTGGATTGTCCTTGTCCTATTAGGAGTCTATCTCCTAGTTTGAGTTGCCACGTGCATAACGACCTACAAAATTCCGTTCAAACTTCATGGAGAGCAAAAAATGATGAGGAGATGATGTGGAATAGGACCATATGTGTTTTTCTCTGAGATGACACCTGGAACCTATGTAGACATGAAGACACCTGCAGAATCGGCCACTAGCTACAGAATGTCTGCATTCTGTAGCTAGGTGTAGTCAAAAAGTACTACAACAACAAAATCATGAAAACATAGCAAGCTAATTATTATATACAATCTCAAAGAAATTTTAACTAATCTTATTGATCATTTAAGCCTGAAATTAACAATAGACAAAGGAAATGAAGTGGAATGTGGTGGAAGAGAGGAATATCTTTGGAGCTCAACAAAAACATTGGACTTGAAGTATGTAACTGGATTGACATCAATGCACAAGCTGATTCATGGGATCCTAGTCTATACCATTGGTGATGTGCCTCTCATTGTACTTGTTTTTCTTCTTATATTTTCCATTAGATTTTCCATTTTTCTCTCATAAAGAACAGAAAATATAGAGCTAGGATTTACTCTTAAAAGTACCCTACTCTCACTGATAAGATTTATCTTTACGTTTTTCTCTTTTGTGTATTTAAGAATGATTTAATACAGTCCAAATAGTCAAGGAATGTTGGTGAACCCATTTCTTACTGTCTAAACTTTAAAAATTGCTCTTGAATGATATTTTCATTACATGATAAGTAGATTTAAACTAGGAAAGTTTATGGTTTGCCCTATCTTCTAGTTCTTTCTCCAAAGGTTGTTTGAAAGATTCCCTAAGAGTATGCTGAAAGCAAGCCTAGATTTTAATGATATGTGACCTGATCTTAAGCTGCACTTTTTTTCTTATATGTTTTCATCCTTTCTGAAAGTGGTCATGTGGATTACTGGATTATTTTTCTGATAAGTTAGCTTTAATACAAGCTTTTCCAAAGAAGTGTATGGTTAGCCCTGTCCTTTGGCTAGTTTCAAACAGTTACTTAAAAATACTTTTTCTTGTTTGGAAAGTTGATAAATCCTTGTTGAAATTATTGGCTTTTTCCACCTTCACAACATTTTAATGTTCCATTCCATCATTTAATCTAAAGGATATTTTGATATAGATGAATTGCCCCACGGACCACTCTTAATAACTGTTTTACAATTAAAACCTTTTATGACTCCATAGCCCAATGGATTAAGTGTTGTTTCGTAATTATCCTATCAGCTGAACCTTGTTCTGATTATTCACATCTTTACCTCCTCTGAAACCCTTTTATTTAAATGACTTTCCATTCAATTAAAGATCATACCCAACCAACCAAACAAACAAAACCATTTTTCTTAATAACTAGCCTAATATCATACTAAAAACTTAAAAGATAAATCAATCTTTGCACTTATAGTCAGGGAGGGCTAGATCCTAGAATCCCAAAGTGGTTCATATGTAGGCTCTGCAACTTTGTATTTGCCAATCTTGCAAATTACAAAGACCCTAACATGTTTGAGGACCAATATTTAAATTAATGAGATATTGAGAAAGGTTTTGAGGCATACCTTGATTCATATTTGGTGGTCGCGGCTCCCTTGGTTTCTTGGAACCCATGAAGTACAATTGATCTACCTCTTCAATCTCTCCATAAAATATTGTCTTCAGTCCAGGAAGAGAAGGACATGACTTGGTAGAATGAATATGTTCAGATATTTCACAAGCCTCCACAATATTCAGAGGGAATTCCCTCAGCATATGTTTCTTCCTGCATTGAGTGCAGAAAATGGCCAAGACATTCTCCAATTCCACGTGCTTATTTTTTTCTTGTAAAGTATCCATTTGAGCAGACAATGCACTCAAGATATTCTTCCTTCAATTATCCAGCAAATTTCCAATTTCTGCCTTCGTAACTCCTTCATTGGATGTATCAAGGGTCTAAATTCGTGCTTATTCCTTGCAGCTCCATGTGAAAATTGAATGCATAATTTGCAGATGGTGTCAAAATATTATTTCGATATATCCCCTTTTCTTACTATATTCAAAAGTTCCAGAGACTCTTCCCTTAATTCCCAAAGAAATATTATTTTCAAGATGTCCTTATCGAGGTCATTATGGCCTGATCTCTGAAAATTAGATTTGAAAGGTTCCACACAATCCTCGGTATTCACATCCTCCTTATATATAAATTTAAATATTTTTTCCTTGATATCTTGAGATTTGCATTAATCTTGATACGTCTCCACGAAAATATTCCTCATATCATCCCATGAGGTAATATTTTTTCCTCCTAAACCCATAAACCATCCTAGACCCATCCACTTTAAATTAGCATGGGATATTTTCAACTTCTAAGAATCAGTTATATACCCATACCCCTGAAAAACAATGTTGAATTCGAAAAGGGATGTGTTCGGCACTTCAAAGGAAAGCCCATGGAAATTAGAAAATGTTGTCAAAGGAAAGGGCTTCATCAATGCAATACCTCTAATATCTCCAATTGGGAATTCGATCAAGGAAGTTGAATGTGCCATGAATATTTTTCAATATTTACTCAGGACCTCAATAGGTTCTAGTGGTTCTACAACAAATGGTTGAAGTTGTTCTTCAACAGGTGGTTGAGGTTGTTTAACAACAATTCCCCGATCGTGTGGTGAAGCGAATTCCTTGAAATCTTCTTCTCCTGCACATGGAATACTCAATTCCTCTGATCCTCTACTTGCTAGTTCGTCTCCTTCTGTCGTCAAAAGGAGTACTTCTACTTGAACTGGTACTATGCTCGCTATTTCTTCTCTTTATGTCGTCGAAAGGGGTTCTTCTACTACCGAGGGTAGTCCTGGCTACACAAGAGACTACCCCTTGGATTTCGTCTGAGTTCTCACCCTGACAACGGCCCGCGAAGATGCTTTTGATTCAGCTTTTGTGATGAGTTCTTGGATGTAGGTAATCCTTCCTAAATCCTTCCTTCCTCTCTTTGGGGGTCCTCCTATGCCCATTTTATTTGAATCTCTATTCATGAAATTGGTGAAGGAAAAAAATTCAAACAATTCTTGCAGCTTAGCAACTGGAGCAGAGTAAGGAAAATTCCCTCCCCGAGACAAGAGAGTGGCTCCTAAGAAATAAAAAGAAAAATAACGAAATTAAATCTCAGGACCTAGAGAAGGGTAAGAAAACTTCCCTCCCCAGGATGAGAGATTGATTCTAAGATCAATACTAGTTGTGTTCTTGCACCTTTGATAGTCTCCCCGACATCGGCGCAAAAATGTTGGTGTCCAAGTATGAATGATATTATTCAACCCTTTCCCATATTAATTATAAGTCTAATATGTGTTTGTTTATTGCAAGGATAACATGAAAACTATATGCAGGTAACAATTACGTAATTCTTTATCAATCACAAATTCAATAGACTATGCAAAACAACAATTAACTGTAACAATAATGAAAATGATAGAAGCAATCAATTTTAATAACAACTTAATTCAAAATTCAGGGTTCACAACATTTAAGATTCATAGAAATCACATTAAACGATTACAACAGTGAAGAAAATATGCGATATAATAAGAGAAACTAACACACATTAACTCAGCAGCACCTGATCAGGAAATTGGGCCCAACTCCCTAATCAGGGTTGTGATAGAATCACAAACTCAAGAAGAGATCAGAAAGGAAAATTGCATTCATCTTGAATGGTTTAACAAATTACTCTTACAGACTCTCAATTCTCTCGTCAGCTAACCTCCTCTCTACAGCTCTGTAACCTCTCTTATACACATTAATGCATTGGCATTTCCTGAAATTACAATAGTTGTTTGCCTACATTTACATATTGGTTATGATAAACAAAATGTAATATTCCCAAATGGGAAAAGTAGGAATATAGTGAAAAAATTTGGAACAATAGAGTAAATGATCATTTATAAGCAAGAGGTCAATATGGAGACCTTTCATATGTTATAACAGCAACAAAATATGCATAAGAAATGGGCCATAAGATACATCACAAGAAAGTACAAGCCTCCAATGGACAAAATCACTCAATATGAGGTGTTGCAATCATATATAAAAGCTGGAAGATCCTTACAGGGTTGTTTTATTAGCTCTTCTATAGAAAATTATTATAGATCAGATATAGGGCTGATATTTTCCTCAAAATATAGATCTATTACAGATCTAAGCACTATACAACCTCCTTTGAAGAACCCCTTAAGGGTTTTCAGCAAAACACAATGTACAAGATGTAGATCTAAGCCCTAAGGATGTAGATCCAATGCAAAATACAGATCTAGAAAGTGTGGCTGATCTAATATTATCAATATGATAGCCTTTTCCAATAGATCCTCTAAGTGAAAGGCATATCCCCTTCACTAGAAAATCAACTCTCCAAATGGTGTGCCAAACCACCCTACAACTCCTCCTACATAAATAACACAGATTTAGAAGAAAATTTCACTGTAGGGATGAATAAACAGTTGGCCTGATGCCAAGATCTGAAAATATGGATAAAGGCCTTCAATATTTTCCTTGCAATGGATAGGAAGCCTCCTCCACTGAAAATGAGCAATGAAATGGCCTATATCTAGAAATCTAATCTCCACTTGCTGCAACCTACAAAACAACCAAACCCTCAATAGGATTTTCACTGTAAATGAAAGATGAAGCTTGGCCTTAAGCCTGATAGTGGAAAATGTAGTACAAGACTCCTCCAATAGCTTCTCAATGGAATATTTAGGATTCCTGATCAGGAACACCCTGTGCTAAACAACACGTTATCTCAACTAAACAGCAAGAGAAAGATATATGTCTAAACAGACCATATATTTAGAAATATCAATATACAAAAACATAATAAGTATGGTTGCCATCCTCTTACTTAAATAAGATATGAGCTTGCAGACCCTAAGCCCCATCCAATAATAGCACTACTTCCACACAAAGCATCTCCATCTAAAAATGCGTTGTCTTTCATTGATGACCACTCCTCCATGACAGCACTGTTGATTTGGTCAAGTTTGACCCAGTCAAGTTGATCCAACCCGTTTCCACACCAAAGGGTGTTCAATTAGGCTGCCAAGATCTACCTATTTCATATTGGCATTGGTTTATTTCATTATTAGGAGACTTTTGGACCTCCATTTTCCTCTTATTCATAAAACAAATCAGCAGAAAAAAAGTTAATATTTCAACTAGCTCATGGATAATTGGGAATATTACAGTCCCCCCTTCCCAAATGTTGCTTGTCCTGAAGCAAATGACAAGGTGAGTGTTGCAACTCTTCTCCTCCTCCATTGGTGACACCAACATGTGATAAGCTTCCCTCATAAGCTAAGTGTTCACCAATCCATCCCTCACTGAATTGCTCCTCCAAAGTTCTGATAAGATGCACATAATCCATCACACAAGGAAACAATAGTTCAAATGAAAAAAACATGGTTTTCCCAATGTTCTCCCTGAAACATGTAGCATAATGAGCATGGAGAATCTCTCTCCCATAGGGAACATACATTCCTCCCATCCTCCCTCCAAACATTCCCATAAAAATTGTAAGTACATCATCAATGTATGGGATCAAAATTAAGTACATACAAACAGAAATTTGTGCAAATGGAAGTGGGTCATAGTCCCACATGTGGAGCCAGTGCAGTAAATATCATAAATACCTCATATAATTATGTGGTAAGTGGTTTCCCCACCACTTACTTGCTTCCCATGTCATCTCACCATGGATAAAAGTGTGCCATATGTTTGGTGCTTCTGGAATGCACCCACAATTATACAAAATCTCCCTTTGATCTCCAAGGGAGTGGCCATGTTTAGAAATTTTTGTGGCCCAAAGTTTGCCATGAATTTTATATGGAATAATGCTCCTCCTTGGAGCTATGGCTTGCATATATATGGTAAAAGAATTCATATGCTCATAAAATAAAACATTAGGTACATAAGCATATTCTTCACCAAAATTTCTCCTCATACAAATGGAGTGGTGTATAGATGTATCCCCTCTCATTTGAATATAGGAAAGAGGTGGCTGAAATAAATCCTTCATAGAGTCATGTCTCTCCTCCAACTCCACATGGTTCATGCATCTTTGAAAATGCTGATATAGATCCTCTTCAAATTCCTTCCAAGTTTAGCTTTCCATGATAGTGTTGTAGGCCTTCATGGAATAAGTATGGCTAAAAATAGAACTTTTCATAAGCTCTTTGTAGCAGCTTCTCCTTGAGATTGGAGGCTTCAAATAAGAATATCCTACTATGATAATAGATGACTCCTTCTTGGACTGAATAGACCTCTGCATGTAGTTGGTCATCAAGTATCATGCATGTGAAAAGATCCTTGGAATAATCCACCAACAGTTGGGATTTCCAATATGGATCAATCTTCCATAGTCACAGTGCTGATGATCTATCACAAATAACATCTATCATATGGCTGCTCTCCTCCTTTATATCTCCCATGCCAAAGGTATATGTTGGAAGGTCATTCCTTCCATGCTTCTCCTCCCACAGTGCAGAATCTGAAATGAGAAATGGTAATGATAATGTTGGGAGAATGTCTCCCTCCTCCTTGAGTCTACCCAAGACTCTCAGTGCTATATCATGGTCTTCTAATGCTCTCACCCCTCCCAGATCTATGATTGGAGCATCATGTTATGAGATCTCTCTCACCAAATCTAAATCAGGTGACCTCCCAAGTGGTTTTCCACTAAATAATAGTGTCCCATGCAGCAATATCATAAGCATAATAGATGGGACTATAAAGTCATTGCTTCCACTGTGAAAATTTATCTTTTATTTCTGTGTGGAAGTTGCATGTGAGGGATATATGTGCATGCCTTTGATCAATTTATTTTTTCCACTCTTTCTATCCACCCATTCCATCTGCAAAGTTTCCTAATCAGTGGTGACTTTCCCCAAAGTAATCAACCATTGAACACCCAATATCACATTAGTGTCAGGTATGTCAACCACAAAGAACTAATCAATCAATGTATATTTTCCCATGGTGAGTGATAAGGATGGAACATAATGCATGCATTGCATAGTTCTATCTCTTGGGAACAAAACAGAAAATCCCTCAAAAATATCAGTGGTTATTTCCCTCAATTGTACTAGTTGGGCATCAATAAAATTGTGGGTAGCCCCACTATCAACCAAAACAGAAACCCTATGATTCAATATGGAACCTTGAACTTTTAAGGTAAAGTATATAGGTACTCCTCTCAATGATGCAAGAGCCCCTCCAATAGGAGCAAATGCTCCATTCCCATCTCCTGATGGTGTTGGTTCATCTCTTGCAGTGTCAGAACTGTGACCTCTTCTTCATTCATCTTCTTCTTCCTCCTCCTCATCTGAGAAGACCTCTATGTAATGTGCCTTGCCTACTGCACATCTATTTCTGGGTGCCCAGGCTTCTTGGCATGTGAAGCAAAGCTTCCTCCTCCTTAAATATTTCCAGACATCATCATCAAGAGGTTTTTTATATTGAATCTCCTTTAAAGGAGGAGCCTTCTCTTCTTTTCCCTTTGATGGAAAATAGGGCTTATGCTGAAATGTTTCATCTAACCCATCAATGAACATATACACCCTTATTGCTGCAGATAAATCAGGAACAATAAAAGAAAGCCTTAAAAATTCAGAAATGTAAGTTTCTGGATTACCTGATTGTTTTAACTTTGCAAGCCCCATGAATGGTGCTTCAGGATATCTTCTATCAAATCTTTCCACTAGCCTCCTAGTGAACTTTTAATATGCGGTTACATTGGCATGACCCACTGTAAACAGACCATGGAACCACGAGTCATGTGCTTCACCCTCAAGGTGCAGCACTGCAATCTTAATGGCCTCCATTTCTAGAACTTTGTTCAACTGGAAATAGATTTCAAGTTTCTCTGCCCATGATTTGGCAGTGCACTTGGATGACCCATCAAAGTTGGGTAAAAATAATATGTCCATAGTCCGATGTAGATCATGATTCTGAATGAATCCACCACTTCTATAATTATGCCTTGGTCTTCTATTGTCCTTGATTTGACAAAATTCTTGAAAACTCAAGTTGTCCTTGAATCTCTGAGTTTGAGATTCATACTCCATAAAAGAGTCTTCAAGGGATTCTTGCTTTTGAAACCCTTCATTTCCCACAGCCAAGAATGTAGGCATTTTAGAGCATTGAGAAACTTGTGGTTGCTACATTGGTTGATCATTCCAGTGATGAGACATGCCTGAGCCTTCACCATGATGAAATCGTTTAGGGTATTCCTTGAATCTATTCATTCTCATCTCCTTGATCTCTCTAGCAATGTCTTACATGGCTCTAAGAAGGATCTTAGGGAACTCCTTCTCTCCATCTTCACCTCTAGATAAAGGGGTTTTACCCTTATCTTCTTTGTCATTTGTATAATCAAACTTCCGGTGTCTTCTTCTTTGATACCTCTTTTCTCTATCAGTAAGAGACTCTCCTTCTTGAGATGACATATTGGCTTTTCAAGATGCACAGGCTGTGACAAGATTATGCTCTGATACCACTGTAATATTCCCAAATGGGAAAAGAAGGAATACAGTGCGAAATGCTGGAACAATAGTGTAAATCATCATTTAAAAGCAAGAGGCCAATATGGATACCTTTCATATGTTATAACAACAACAAAATATGCATAAGAAATGGGGCATAAGATACATAACAAGAAAGTACAAGCCTCCAATGGACAAAATCACTCAATATGAGGTGTTGCAATCGTATATAAAATATGGAAGACCCTTACAGTGTTGTTTTATTAGTCTTCTACAGAAAATGATTATAAATCAGATCTAGGGCTGATATGTGCCTCAAAATATAGATCTATTACAGATCTGAGCACTATACAACCTCTTTTGAAGAACCCCTTAAGGGATTTTAGCCAAACACCATGTACAAGATGTATATCTAAGCCCTAAGGCTACAGATCCAGTGCAAAATATCGATCTGGAAAGTGTGGCTGATCTGATATGATCTATATAATAGCCTCCCCCAATAGATCGTCTAAGTGAAAGGCAGATCCCCCTTCACTAGAAAATCAACTCTCCATATGGTGTGCCAAACAACCTGCAACTCCTCCTACATAAATAACACATATATGGAAGTAAACTACACTGTAGGGATGAATAACAAGTTGGCCTAATGCCAAGATTTGAAAATATGCACAAAGGCCTTCAATATTGTCCTCCCAATGGACAGGAAGCATCCTCCACTGAAAATGAGAAATGAAATGGCCTAGATCTAGAAATGTAATCTCCACTTGCTGAAACCTACAAAACAACCAAACCCTCAACAGGATCTACGTTGTAAATGAAAGATGAAGCTTGGCCTTAAGCCTGATAGTGGACAATGTAGTACAAGACTCCTCCAAGAGCTTCTCAATGGAAGAGGTGGGGTTCCCGATCAAGAACACCATGTGCTAAAAATCACTCTATCTTAGCTAAACAACAAAAGAAAGATATATGTCTAAACAGACCATATATTCAGAAATATTAATATACAAAAACATAATCAATATGGCTTCCATCCTCTTCCTTAAAAAAGAAATGAGCTTGAAAACCCTAAGCCCCATCCAATAATAGCACTACTTCCACACAAACCATCTCCATCTAAAACTGTATTGTCTTTCATTGATGACCACTCCTCCTGATAGCGTTCTTGATTTGGTCAAGGGTGACCTAGTCAAGGTGATCCAGCCCCTTTCCACACCAAAGGTTGTTCAATTAAGCTGCCAAGATCTACCTCTTTCATATTGGCATTGATTTATTTCACTATTATTAGAAGTTTGGACCTTCATTGTCCTCTTATTCATAAAACAAATCAGCAAAACAAAATTTAATATTCTAACTCGCTCGTGACTAATTGGGAATATTACATAGAATTGAATGCAAAAGATAACAAAGAGATAAATCCGAATTTGTTCCACTATTGTAGCTTCTATGCAAAGATAGTCTTGCCAGCTCGATGACTTTCCCTGGAATTATGAACTTGGTCATCTGACCTCCAAATTTGCAAGAATAATGGAGTTATAAAGTTTCTTTGGTAATAATCCCTTGCGAATATGTTGCATTGATTAAGTATTCCATAAATACATGACAAGAGGTATACATGTGCAGTGTAGGACATAAATTGACTGTTAATGATAAAAATGAGGAAGGGAAATAGGATAAAAGGGTAGGTAAATATATGCAATTTTAGCTCCAAACATGGATCTTCTCTTCTTAGGGATATTGGAACTCCTAAGTAGTTGAAATCTTTCCAATCCCTGATTTTTTTGAATCCCATAATTTCTTCAATATTTTTTTAAAATGGGAGATATTCCAAGTGTATATATGACTTTTTTTTTCATGTGTGGCTTCTCTAGAGGCTCTAAGTAACTTATCTAGATTTAGTTTTAAGGGCTTGGGGATCACAGCTGAGGCGCCACTTAACAAAAATGTTTCATCCTAAAACTATCTGTGATTGATACTTTTGCTCCCTTCTTTATGTCTCACCTTAGGAAAGTGGTGGGAATCATGATCAGGGAAAATTTTAAGGATGGAAATTGTTTTTGAAGTTTCAAAAATTTTGGAATCTCACTAGTACCTAATATGCCAACTATAAAATGTTTATTGATATATTTGTAAAATTATCGAAATTTATAATGATTTTATATATACTCTTT
Organism: Pinus albicaulis; assembly: GCA_034641835.2. Lineage (NCBI taxonomy): Eukaryota > Viridiplantae > Streptophyta > Pinopsida > Pinales > Pinaceae > Pinus > Pinus albicaulis. The sequence goes on from CM076577.1 coordinate 1,402,163,239, forward strand.
ATATAATTTTGGCGATGTTTAACGTAAAATAATTTATATTGTAAAATTTGGGAAAATCATTTTTATAAAAAATGGAAATTGGCGAAAATTGTTTTTGGAAAAATCATGGAAAATTAACCCACTTGCGAATATTAGCCCCTACAATTTTCATGGTCATGATCAATATCCAATTTCCTACTCAAAAAGTTATCCATAATTATGTAGATAAAATGGGAGAGAGGGAAGCCCTGACGCAACCCCGTGGAGGCTTTAAAGAAACCTGCCACCCGACCATTGACTAGTGGGGTGATCCAAGGATAAGAGATGCAAAGATCTATCCATTTTATAAAGGTTGCATCAAACCAGAATTTTCTCAGAAATTCTAGAAGGAGGCTATGTATGACCCTATCAAAGGAATTTTCCATATCCAATTTTATTATCATTCCTTGATCCCCTCTTTTCCAACTTGAATCTCTAGTTTCCTCCGATAATACAATATTATCAAAAATTGTCTCCTCAACACAAACCCCCCTTGCTCGATCGAGATCAAAAGAGGAAGAATATTTTTTATCTTAGAGGAAGGAAACTTTGATATGACCTAACATGATAAATCAAAGAGAAATATTGGGCGGAATATAGGGATGGAGCAGGGGTTGTAATCCTCAGGGACCCCCCCCCCCCACCCCCCCAAATTATAAATCTCTTAAAAGAGTACCCTATCAGATGACACATGTATTTACTTATGACCTCCCATAAATTTTGATGGAAACTGGTTGAGAAAGCATCCGAACTAGGGGATTTATCTGGCAAACAAGAGAATAAATTTGATCTAATAACATCTGAAGTTAGATGGGAGGCCAACGAATCATTCGTTTGAGAAGTGACTGGAGCAAGGACATTGTACGGAAAGAATTCCTGACTTTCAAGATCCTTCTCAGAATCTTCCTAGTAAATTTTCTTGAAATGGTACATGACAATTTTCTTAATTTCCTGGAAATTAGTTAGTGTATTCCCCCATGTTGGATCTAAGTTATGATGCTTTTTATTTCTCTCAACTTTGCCTACATATGAAAGAAATACTTTTATCAATCCCCAGCCAAGAGAAAATTATTTCTAGATTTTAATCTCCAGTACTCTTCTTATATTTTGAAGTGGGCATGAAGAGATTTGAAGGGTTCAACTTATTTTTGGAAGTTAGTGATTTTAACTGGGACAATCCCAATTTTCCCCTATATTGAAGCTAGGTGGTTCTCTCTATCCTTTATTGCATATTACCTTTCATATTTTTTTTTCCTTTAGCCACTATCTAATATCTCATTTTAGCCATTTGATTTTGGATTCTGAGATAGTGATTGGGATTCCCTCAACCCAAACCGACCATGAAAGAGAGACAAAATCATAGAACCCTAAATATTCCAACCATAAATGGGATAACTAAAAGGAGATAGGCCCAAGATTAAGGGAGGGCGAGATAAGGAGGATAATACGGTGAAGGTCTGAACCACACTACAAAAGAATAAATTATTTCACACATAAGTTTTGAATGAATAGGCTATAAGAAGTGAGGAAACAATTGATCCTAGAAGAAATATGGCATGTGCTAGAGCATTTATTATTCCAAGTGTAAAATAATTTAGGAGGTTTTACTTCGAAAATATTTAGGTTGAGAATTAAATCCTCCATATTCTCATGAGAGGCATATCTGAAAATGGAGCCTCCTCACTTATTGTTTTGACCCATAGATGTATTTAAAGTACCTCCCAGTATATAGTTACGTCCATAATCAGTTCGTTTGAACGTTTTCAAGGAATTCCAACACTCGTGTTTCTCTCTAAAGTGAAGAGGACTATATACGTTGATCACAGTGGAGGTCTGATGCAACTACAAAATTTGAAAGGTAGTTTCAATCTAGTGGGTGGTTTTTATAGAGCTTACCAATTGAAATTTTCTTGGATTCCACATCGTGCACAAGCCTCCCAAAGCACCTCTCGACCTTTATGCTAGTACCATATTGCTACACCCCCAAATTTTGGAATGAATGGAGGAAATTTATGTCTCTACCAACTTAGTCTCCTAGAGGAGGGTGACTAGTAGTCTTTCATTTTGCATTAGTTGTTTCACTTCCATTATTATTTTTCCAGATCCTAGCTGCCTACAATTCTAGGAGATAATATTCATTATTTACTCTTTGTGGATTGAATCCCCTTTTCAGGGTCTACTATACTTCCTTTTTCCTTCCTTTGGCCCCCAAGTCAGCCAACTCTTTCTATTTTTCCATTTTTTCTTGCCTTATTTATTTCTTTGTTTTTCATCCTGATATTCTTATCTTTCTATCCATATCATTAATTCTTGTGCCCTCTCATTTCTCAGCTATTGAGATCATTGTTATTTTTGTTCCCGTTTTTACTTTGGAGGATAAAAACAATTCATCTTCTTCATATTCATATGTGGTGTCTTCTATGTTACTAGATGTTTCCAGGCTTGTAGGAATTCCTTTTTCTTTTTCGAGGCCAAGGAGAGCATAACAGCCTCAAGGCCACTAAGGAGTATATATTTTAAGGGAAGGGAAGAGCCTCCATCCTCATGAATAGATTCAAAGGATGCATACCTTTCTTCTTTGTCGTCTCCACCGCCATAACGAAGTCCCTCATGGGAGGGGTAGGCATGCTTGGTCTTGGACCCGATTTCTCAGGGGGGATTTGAGTTTTTTACTGGCTTTTTATTCTTCTTTGTGTTCCCATTTTTCATTTTTACTTGTTTCCATTTCTTTTTTACTTCTCCTTTTTTATTTTCTGATGTGTCCTATTTCTTTGGTCATATTTTGGAAAAGTGCATGTATTCATGAAAAAGTTTACGTTTGAATGGTAGTTGGTCATATTCCACTTCATGCACATGGTCCCAGCTATCCATAAAGATATTGACTATAGTTGGGAGTCCATTTTCTATGTCGAATTCTATATAAATCCTTGCACAAGATAATAGAAGATCTTTTGGCTCAACACAATCTATATACATTCCTAGAGAGTTCCCAATCATTCGAACAATTGCATCATTCCAACAGCGGAGGGGGAGGTAGGGTAACTTCACCCAAATAAAGACTGAAGAAGAAACATCACTGTCTAGGTTGAATATGGGACTCCACCTATCCAAATAAATCCCCTCGGTTCTTAGGAAGTAAGGGCCACTCCTGAAAATAAAATGTCTATCCAGTCTATTTTCAAATTAGAAGGTGTAGAATCCCTTACCATAGAACGACAAAATAACCTTTCCTTTAATGAGTGGCTTCCAGTTATTTTCTATGCAAGATCGAACCGAGCGTAGAGAGGGCTAGATTCCCATGTACTGTCTAATAAGGCCCTGGTCCATGAGCTGCAAGGAACAAGAGCGAGCTTGAGGGACACTGGTCTCAATATTTGGAATCTCATATTCCTTTTTAAAAAAACGATACAAACCTTCCTTATGGAACTTAGGCACCGCAAAGACCAGCAAGTTGAAGGCCAAGATTTCAACAGCCAGAGAGCCATCCTAGGTTTCACAACCCTCAAGGTTTTCCAAGAAATAAAAGCTAAAACACCAAACCTAGAGGAGAGCAGGGATAAAAGGGGGAAACGGAAAAAAGGGGGTAAGGGGAGGGTAAAGATCCCTCAAAAAGAGGCCAAGAGTGTGCAACAAATGACCATGAATATGCAACATTGTTTCACCCTCTTTGGAGACCTTAAATCCTTATTATCACATAATTGGAAATAGTTAGTTTTAATTACCTTAAAAATGTTTCCACTGCAAAAAAAATGGGTAAAAACGTTTTTGAATCTTACCAATTATATCATAAAATTTCAATAAGATGAATAAAAAAATATAATTAATGAAATAATGACAACAAAAACATACAAAAATATTATAAATGATGAAATAACATGTACATATAACTCTCCATTGTGATCATCATTATGATTATCTTCCTCGATTGGCATGATAACACTATTGATCTCGAAAATATGTTTGTATCTAGGGTCATGTCTTAATATGAATCTTCAATCCCTATCCAAAACATCTAGGTAAAAAAATACCTGGTTACAGTGTTTTGGGAAAGCATAACAGTCCCTAGCTTCATTCCACATCTTTATAGAGATGATAGGTATCAACCCATTATTGCAATGTTCCTTTACATTATTTCAATCAAAGGTGTCCCACCACTTTCACCTAAAAATAACACACTGGAATGAAGATAAGTCCACTTGAATGATCTCGTGTATCCTTCCAATGTAACCTAATGTGCCCTGCATTAGGTTTTGATCGTGGTGGCTAGCACGACTAAATTCATCGAACTTGACTTCCACTCAACAATCTTGTGTCATGCATCCATCATCGACATCCTCCATGTGAAAATAGTGTCCATATGCCCACATATATGGGAACAAATTCAACCATAAAAAAAGTGAAAATATCACAATGTCATGTGTCTAATAACCCGAACAGAATTAAAAATTATATGTGTGTGTGTGTGTGTGTGTGTGTGTGTGTTACAATTCAAATGTATAGTATTAAGTTAAAATTGTACAAAAAATGAATATAATTACCAAGTTTTTGAACCCAACCCCTATGTTTAGTGGATAATCTTCAGCACGCAGGTAACAACCAAATGCACCATCTATCTCTCTGACTTGATCAACAACATAACTAATTTTTTTTTTTTGGTAAATTAGGCTAATCTATATTAATTCGAAATGAGAAACAATACATATGCTACAGACTGGGTTGGTAAGCTCCGCTTAACCAATTCCAACCTTAGTTTCATGGTTTCAGGGTTGCCTCCATGGAGGAAACCGACCCGGAAAATGCTTGAAACGAGAAAGTAAAAAATACGCAGCAGCGCTGGTGTGTCCAAAAATTACAAAATAAGAAGGAGCATAAGTATAACTTGAGATTCCATGGTAATAGCATGCGTGATGAAAAACAAGGAAGAACTGAGTTGTTTCACAATGTGTGGCTCTTCCTCCACTACAGGGAAGGCATATGCTTGCGCAGATGCTTCCTCCATGTGAGTGGGTGGACGCATAGGTTTGGGGATTCACAGAGTATGGGAGCCTTCGGGTATTCTTTGTCAATGAAGTGCGTCCAATTACCTTTAGAATCCATAATCCAGGCATATGTGTCATCACCCTCATCCTCCTGAGTCGACAGAGGTTTGGGCTTGCGAGGCAAGAGGTGCGCCTAATGCGTAATGGTAGACTTTTGTGGCCCACATCTACCTCACTGCAAGGTTTGCATGGGTACCTCCTCCTCCTAATCCAAATCAAGGCTCTTTCTAGCATAATTTCCTGAGGAGGATCCTTCAACAGACTTCATACGATTATCCGTCCCTCGATGGTATCGACTGGGGAGAGCCACTCTCTGTCCTCCTCGAATGGTTCTTTGGCACAACATAGGAGACATGGCCTGCTGAAGCATAGGAGTGATAGTGTTGGAAGGATATGCAGCAGGGGGAGAGGAATGTAGCAGGGGAAAAGCAAGATGACAGGGGAAACGATGAGTGGGAAGGCACAAACTAGTGGGTGTGTACAGACTATTGAGTCTAGGGGGACAGATGGAGTTTTGATAAGAAGCGTAAGCTGGGTAAATCGTAGCTCAGAGAATTCTACACAGCACAGCTCTAGGAAGAGGGTTGTACAGTAGGCTAGTGACACAGAAGGGCAAGGACAGAGTCAACAAAAAAAAAATGCAGGAACTGACTGTGTGTCTCTTTGTGCTGCGGGGCCTTCATTTTAAAAGGTTTGTGACACATGCGAAGTGGACGGTCATGATTGAGCCTCACACGCAACTGCATGCCATAATCATTATCATGTGCGAGCTTGAGTGAAGAGTTATTGTTGAGTGGCATATCCAATCCAAGTAATCATTTAGGATTATTGTTGCAGAGAGGTACCCTAGAGGGGGTGACACTTTCCAAGCGTATCTTCATCATGCCTCAACTCATTCATCTCATGTGGATGGTTACCGCTATGAGGATCCACATCGGGTGAGGACCTGCACTACATATCTTCATCCTCATGGGCGTGGGAGAGATAATTTTCATTTGTACTCCTGTTATCACCCGCATCTGGGGAGAGAAGATACTTTTAAATGAGAGTGTGGCATTCTTGTCTTAAAGAATCATCCTCTGCATGGGTAAGGCTAGAATGATACAACTCTTTGTGGCTTTCCACCCCGTTATTCGTAAGGAGGTCCACAACTGAGTTTTCTTTCCTGTGCACATGGAAAAAATTAATATCTTTGTGATTATGTATTAGTTGTTCTAGAATCTTGAGCCTGTGGGTTAGCCTCCAACTGGTTGAGACCTTTGTGGATGTCTTACCTTGGAGAATTCTTGTGGCTAAAATAGTGATGATTTTCGATTCTCCCTCCATTTTTGAGGGGAAATATTGAAGCTAAATTTTTGTGTGAATACCCTGGATGAGCCCCTCCAGCTCTGCAGAATTATTTCTATCCCACCCCATATTATCGTAGTAAATCCAAAGTGGTTATCCTTGAGAGTTCCTAAGAATACCACCGAGTCCTGCATTTCTAGGGTTGCCTTTGGATGCACCATCGATGTTAAATTTGAAAAAGACATTTGGGGGGGGGGGGGCTTCGATTTTTCTATTGATGCTTCTAGGAAATTGCTGCGTGAATACCCTGGATGAGCCCCTCCAGCTTCGCAGAATTATTGCTATCCCACCCCATATTACCGTAGTAAATCCGAAGTGGTTATCCTTGAGAGTTCCTAAGAATACCACTGAGTTCTACATTTCTAGGGTTGCCTTTGGATGCACCATCGATGTCAAATTTGAAAAAGCCATTTGGGGGGGGGGGGGGGCTTCGATTTTTCTATTGATGATTCTGGGGTTGATGTCCTGGGGGGTGTTTATGCTCATGTGCTAGTTATTCCATATATGACACTCCACAGTATAGGTGGGGAGGTCCTCCTATCTCCATGCATCTAAAGACATCGGTTCAGTGAGGTTGTCGTGTATCCTTACCCAGAGCTACTCTGAGGTGGATGCTTTTTCTTTAAAGATTCGACTGTTCCTTTCCTTCCATATGTTCCAGATAAGAATGCCCAAAATTATCTGCCAGAGTCTTTTCAGGAGGTTAATGGAGTAAGGGTTTTCCATCCAACTGTTGATGTTTTTGATGATGTTTCCCCATTCTTTGTTGGAACATCAGCATCAAACTATGATTATGTCCCACAGGTCATTAGAGGTAGGGCATTGGTCCAATAGGTGATCGATGGATTCCAAGTTTTCCTGGCATAAAGGGAATCTGGAGGGTCCTAAAAAACCTCTCTTAAAAATATTCTCCCATGTTAGGATGCGTCGTTTGTTGAGCAGCCATAGAATAGCTACTTTAGGCTAGAGATTGGCCGACCAAATCTTTTTCAAGTTGATATTTGTAGGATATGGATTCTGTTGATGAAGGAGATTGTAAGCTTACTTGGTGGAATAGTTTCCACTTGGCACGTGACCCCAACGAAGGATGTCAGGTCCTAGTTGTACCCTAATTTTTCTTTTAGTGCTTAGTTCCTCCCAAATATCAATCTGACTCTCATTATTCCAATCCTCTTGCCATATGTCCATGTGTCACCAGTTCCTGTATCCTTCATTTGTATCATCGGTCTAGAAATCTTGTACACTCTGCCTTTGTTTGGCTTGGAAATTTTCACTCCATACTAGTTTGGGAAAGAGGGAAGATAGTCTTGGCATTTCCTACCAGGGGTCCTCCTAGAATATGGCTTGTGTGCTGCTACATAGTTTCCAGAAGCTGTGGCTCTGTATCATTTTCTTTTGGCTGCTTGTTGCTTTCTAGATTTGGGATCCTCCGGGCTCAATGTCGACTCTGATAAGGTCATCCTTGGGCAATGAACGGGCATACTTGGCAGCCCACAGGTTGGCCCATGGAGTGTGGGGGTTGGAGACCCACTTCCACCAGATAGTAGCTCCCATGATGCTGTTTCTATGTTCAGGGTCACGCAACCCTATCCCCCTATGAAATTTTGGTGTACATACTTCCTTCTAGTTTACTAAAGCCCATTTTTTTTCTATTTAGTACCACCCCATAGGAAATATCGTTGCAGCTTTCACATGGATTTGAGGACCCATTTTGCGGCTGCCGGGACTGAGAAGAGGTAAATAGGGAGGGACTGCAGGACTGCTTTGATGAGAACCAAGCGGACTGCTATATTGAGAGTGCAATGGGTCCAGTTGGATAATATAGTTTCCATTTTGTCCAGCAGATATCTCTAGGAGGAGTGATTAATTACTGTTTCAGTGAGCGGAGCTCCAATTTATTTGGAAGCTAAGGAAGCTATGGAGAAGCCAAGGATGCAGGCAATGTTGCATTGAGATAGAGGGGGGGTGTGGACAAAGAATATTTGTGATTTTTCAGGTTTGACTTCAGTGTCGAAGGCTTCTAAGAAGGTATCTAGAAGAGATTTGAGGGTACAGGCTTCCTGGGCCAAGGGGTAACCCATGATAATGTTATCATCCAAAAATTTTTGATGGGAGGAGGGGGGCAGGTTGTGGAGGGGTATACCTTGTAGAGAACCTGACTGAATGGAGCACTTGGGAAGGCATCCCAGCCCCTCAGCCATGATGATGAAGATGAAGGATGAGAGAGGGTCCCCTTATCTAATTCCTCTTGAGGGGTTGAAGGTTGTAGAGGGTATACCATTGACTAAAATGGAGAGAAACAGGGAGGTAATGAGGCTTATGATCCAATGTACCCAGGTGTGGTTGAAGCCGAAGGCTATAAGGACATTTTTGATATAGTCCCAGCTAATTTTGTCAAAATCCTTGGATAGATCGATTTTGAGGAGCATACTAGGTTGTTTGGAGGTTTTGAGAGAATGTATGACCTCATGGGTAAGGATGATGCCATCAAGGATTTTTTTTCCGTCAACATAGCCTGTTTTCTCTGGGAAATGATCATAGGGAGGAGATCCTTCGGCCTATTAGCAATAACTTTGAAGATTATTTTATAAATTACATTGCAGAGTATTATGGGCCTATACTTACTTCACATGGCTTCATTGTCTTCTTTTGGAACCAAAGTGATGAAGTGGCGTTGAGCGCCGGAAGAAGCCAGTGAGTGGTGCGCGATTCCTCTACTACGTCCCACAATTAGTCTCTGATGGTGTCCTATAATAAGTGGAAGAAGTTTGTGGTAAATCCATCGGGGCCAGGTGCTTTCCCGTATTTTACCTGGAATACTACATTTTCCACCTCAACAAGAGTTGTAGCTTTGAGAAGCATCCGGTTGTGTTCTTCCGTGATCAGCTTAGAAATGTACTGAGTGATTTTTCCAATGGCCTCATGTCTCTGATTATTGGGTTCTTGTAGGATGTTCCTAAAGTGGTTTCATAGCTCCTTCGTGATGTCCTCTTGCTTTTCCAACCACTCTCCATTTTCGTTTTTGAGGACAGTGATTCCGTTATGCATCCTATGCTGAATAGTGGAGCGGTGAAATAATTTTGTGTTTCGTTCTCCCTCTCTGAGCCAACAGATCCATAATTTGTTTCTCTATAGTATCTCTTCTTGGCTCCACATTCATATGGGTTGATAATATCTTCTCTTGGCTTTCTGACTCGACTGAGCGTCCTTCCTTGATGACAGTTTGTTGAAGCTTCTTCATTTTTTCCTCCAAGTCTCTTTGATCTTTGAAGATGTTGCCAAAGGTGGATTTATTCCAAACCTTCAATTTTCCTTTGAGCATTTTTATCTTTGTTTAGAACTTGAGAATTTTAGTACCTTGCGGAGGTGATATGGAGGACCACCAAGCAGAGACCATTTCCATGAACCCTAGGTGTCAGAGCTAAGAGTGTTCAAAGCGGAATGGTTTGGAAGCATGCTTACCTGGTCTTAACCATTGAAGTTGTATTTTTCAGTGATTAGAGCCTATTTAGGGGATGATGGTAACTGCTAGATCACCCCCCAGGTTGATGAAATATTCGGTGATGAGGAACCTATCCAATCTGGAAGCTATTTGGTGGGTACCTCCTCTTCTATTATTCCAGGTAAATACTCGGTTGGAGGTTTGAAGATCAATGAGCTGGTTTTTTTGGATGAAGTTCTTGAATCTGTTAATGTCCAGGTCAAGATGCATTTGTCCTCCCTTATTTTCTTGTAGATTATTTATCATGTTGAAATCTCTTCCCAGGAGCCAAAATAGACATTCGTTAGCAGTCCATGGATTTCTGTGCCAATCAGGTAAAAGTGGGCCTGGATGAAATGCTTATTGGCATGATAGTTCTCTAGGGAGATGATTTGGGGGTTCCAGACAATTTCCAGTCCTCCAAATTCTCCATTGGCATCTACCACTATTATATTACATCCTTTCCATATATTTTTGAAGATTTTTTCCAGGGTATAGATGAAACAGTTGGCTTCTTGCATGTAGAATATTGTAGGGTGTTCCTTAGTAATTATTTTATTTATTGTCCTTTTCTTGGTGGGGTTGTTGAGCCCTCTAATATTCCATGAGATGATATTCATTGGGGGGGGGGGGGGGGGTGGTGTAGGCACATAATCTTGTTAGCTTGGGGAATCGGTTAGAGTCCACCATTTCTTTGCCATTTTCTATTATTCTTTGCATTGATGTTCTCCTGCCCCTTTTGCGGGACTCTTTCATGAAGTAATTTTTTTTTTTTGAGCATACTCCCTTGAATGCCTAAAGAGGGGAGTTGTTGTGATCAGTTAAGGATTTCTTCCATCTTTTGCATCCCTTGCTCGGATATTAATCGAAAGTCCTTCTTACTGCAAGCATCCTCTAACCCTATGAGATCCAGGCCCTCAAGGTCAATGCTCTTTGGCTCTTCCTCCATTGCTATTGGGATCATCTCCATCATCTATTCTTTGACCTTTGACAAAGGGTTTTCCCCTGCGAAGCTAGGGGTTTGAGGTTTCAGAAATGTCTCTGGTGAGACCTTGTGCTGATGTGCCTTGGAGGAATGGGGATGCTCCTTCGAGGTGCACCCTGCTTCATTGTCTTGGTCATTCTTGTTCTCATTCAGCTGAGCTAAGGTGGCAAGTATATTGCTAGTTGTAGGTCCTTTCTTATTTTGGTGGGAATTGGTTCTCTTGTTATGCCTTTTCTTGCTTGCTACCTTCGTGAATCCTTCTAATGCTTGATCATTTGATTCGTTTTCAACTGCCTCTTTCTTTTTAGAGGGAAATATCTGAAGATATGCCCATGTGGATGAAACCTCCTGCATCTGAAGGGAATATTCTCATAATCTACAGTTTATATCCATTCAAATTCTTCATGCAGCAGACTCACCTCTCCTGGTAGTGACTCCGCTATGTTCATGTAGACGTAGATTTTGGCATATGTTGCGTAGCAGTTGATCTTTGTCTCCTCTGCAATCTTGACAAATTCCCCAAGGGTGCTTCCTATATATCTGAGGGTTAGCTCATCCCCGTAGTCCTAGGGAAATGAGTAGAGCTGAATCCAGACTGGAGCCCATGTAAGATCTTACTTATCAGGGTTAATCCTCTCTGTCTAGTGTCAGAGGTATAAACCTGCAGATTTGAAGAAATAGGGACCTCCATCCATGATCCTATTTTTGTCTTCAATGCAAGTCAATAGCACATTGAAGAAGCCATCAGCACACAACTAAAGTTCAATGTAACCCATGGGTTGACATTTTGAAGCTATCCATCCTCGCAGGGCTTTTTCAGTGGGCCAGAAACCCATGAACTTGCATATCAACCCATGAACCTTCATGAACTGGATTCTTCTGTTGATGCATTGCATAGGGAGCTTGATCATTGTTCATTTGGGGTTCTTTAGAATGCATGTTGCTGACTTGATGTTTTCTTCTTCTAGTGTTTATGTGTTTGTCTATTGCGCTGTGGGAGTCACCCATGAGATGTCATGAGACGGGCCATATTTTTGCTGATGGTCGGTATCAGCCCTTGTCGCCGCCCCTATGGGAGGATAGCCTATTATGGGGGGAGAAATGGTCCCACCATTGATTTCAGTCATCAGTGAGCCTCAAGTCTAACCAGGAGAGTGATCACGTCCTAACGGTCTGGGCGAAGGACTACCTGGGGCAGTCTGAGCGGAAATTTCCAAACCCTAGCTCATGGTGTTCGGCCTGGTGCAGAGCTCTACAAGGTCAAAGTAAGGTCAAAGTACTCCCTATTTCATTGATCAAAAACATAAATATTAGGGCATGTCATTCACATATTTTATTTTAAATGATCATGATAAGGAAAAATTCTACCATTTAACTATTTTAAGTATTTCCTGTCACTGTACCATTTCCTCCTCTTCTCTACATACAATATGACCTAGAGTTGTGTCACTACGATATTGTAAAGAATGAATTTGTTGATGGGTTCAATTTCTAAATTCCTTGATAATCAAAATATGCATTAGTATGAAGTTTAGTGTGAATATTTATGGTGTATTAATTTGAAAAATGATAAGCATACACTTATTCTTTATCATGTGCCTCTTTCCATTCATTTCGAGAAGCTCCCCTTATCTTTTCTCTTCATCCCTTTTGTCGTCTTAAATCACTACACTTGGTGTGTTTTCGATTTGCCAGGAAGAACTCCATGAAGGCTTTGATCAACAATACGGAATGAGCTAGAATTTGAGGAATTGACCACTTACATATATTATTGAGATTTTGTCCCTACATTTGAGAAAAAACAGAAATAAAAATTTGTGTGCATATCTAAGATTAATCTCAAGAACCATATAACCAAAATATAAATTTTGGTATAGTTTTCAAACAATTTTTCAAGAATAAGGTGACTTTAAGAAGAGAATATATACTATAAACTATTGTAATTCATGTGGATGCATCCTAGAGGAAATATGAGATTGATATGCCATTTTATGTGAAAATAAAATTGCATATAATTTTTAAACCAGATCGGTGTGTTTATTAGAACAAAGCACATGGATGCATTTAAATAATACTAGCACTAGGGTGTTTAAATGATAACCTCACTAGTTTCCGACATTCCAAAAAAATATGTTATCATATCAGTTCTCTTCTACAAAAATGCACCGATTCATTTAAAAAAAAAACACCCCTATGCACTTGTTTCTCGATTTAAAAAATAAAAATTAATTCCACTCACTCGATGTTCTTGTAACAATTAGAGAAATGTTGCTTTTAAATAGAAATTTCACTGTTGCATTAAATAAATAATTAAATTATTTTGGGATTTTGAAAATAATAACAAATTGTATCATGTCGGTGCATTTAAAAAATGTTTCACCCCAAAAATGTTGGTGAATTTATTTTATAAATGCATTGTTGCACTTGACTATAGAACGAACTGATGTGTAGAGAAATTGGAAAAAAAAGCCCGATTTTTTTTCTTTTTTAAAATTAAAAAAAGAGCGGCAATTGTTTTTTCAAAATATAATTTCATAAAGTATTTTAAATAGTAAAACGTTATTCACCATTTCATTATTTTACCAAAAAATTCAAGTGAGTGATTTGCAAGAGAGACATACTAAGATCAGGGTGCAGCAACAAAATAATTTGGATCATCAATACTATTCTGAAGATCAAAAGCTAAAAGGTATGGTGAATCAGTGAAAAACTTGCATAATAAAAAAATTATACTGTTAGGGTTTAATTAAAAGGGATGTCATTTACAAGAGCTACATACTAAGACACTCTGGAGATGAAAAATATTTTGGATCCTCCAAAATATCATAAGTTGATAGGTATTGTGATTCACTCAAAACCCTAAATAGAAAAAAACTCAAATTCTATTGTTAAAATATGTTACAATTTCTGTTAGATTTATTCACAATTCAAAAAAATTAAAATAAAAACCATTTATAATAAAAGAAATTTAATATATTTTACTAGTGAAAATTTGTATGATTTTCTTTCAAATTTAAATTAAATTAAAAATTAGAAAAAAAATGAAAGAAAATCAATATTTCCCTTAAACACTTGCTTGTTCCTGCAAAACTTCACCTTGGGGTTTATCTTCCTTTACCACTGTTAGAACACTGTAATTTACAGTATCACAAGGTGACTGTGTACTTTTTCTTTGCAAAATTTTCATATCTTATATAAATATCAATATTCAAAATATTCTTCAAAGCATTAGACCATTGCCAAAGATAAAGGCTATAAAGAAGCAGTTAAGGCAGAAAAAATAGCAAGGGCTGGGTCGTGGACCCTAAGCTGGTCAAGTCATGAACGTGTATTCTACGAACGAATAGAAAGAAATGAACGAGGCACAACCAAAGAAATAAATTCAGCAAACCACCACAAGGAATCAGTGAGTACCGTTGGATCTTATCGATCAACGGTGGAGATTGATACCCATTCGCTCACAACACTTTCTCTTCGCACTTCATTTCCCTTGAAAATCACTGAAACCTTACCTCCTCTGCCTTTCTACTTCATTCCTCTACTTTGCCTTTTTAACTGCTAAATCATTGTTTCTCCTCCACTGTTCTCATCTCCCTGATTGTGATTAAAGTGAACCAATCCCCCAGACACATCACCATTTTCCCCCTGCCATGCATCGCACTTTGTGTATTGTATAACTTCCGTTAAAACACCCACAAGGTATTTCTTTTAACTTGCAATGCGGTCGGGCCCCACCACATCGCTCTGCCCTCCCCTCACTTCGCACTACGCATCCCTTATAGTTTACCTTTGCTTCCAAAAATTAAGACTTGCGATCTACAAGCAGAAATTAGGCCCCATCTTCCTCCACGTCACCTCCTTTCTCCACGCACTTCGCACTTTGCAGGATTTAGTGTTTACCTACCCTGCTTACGACTAAACCTTAAAATGTGCGATCTGCGAGCTACGGTCGGGTCTCACTTTTCCCTCCACGTCACCTCCCACTTTACATCACACCACCAATTACATTATTCGCAACTTAAATTGTAAATACTGCGAAGTGTGCGGATGCGATGCGGCTTCATAACTAAAATTTAAACATTTTCAGATTCAGGTAAGTGATTTTTACGCTAATTTTCTTTGAAAAAGGGGTTAAATGCGGAAAGAAAGGACTCGGGTAGCAAAAGGGTCAAGTCGGGTCCCACTCGTGTGCTATGTTATTACACCTTTAATTGCCCTCCACCTTTCCTCCCTCTCGACTCCTCTCCCTACATCCGACATCCCTTATCTAGTTTCGGCTTCCTCGTAGCATTCGAACTTTATCATGAGGGGGGAGGGGGGAGGTCTGAAATGGGTGGTATCCCATACAACCCATCCGGCTATGTGCCACACCAAATATTAATCCGCACCCTCCTTCTCCAATATCGCTTACCATTCTCGCCCCCCTCTGAAAAGCTATTTCCAACCTCCTCCCAAACTGTTGTCATTGTATGACCGTTGCCAATTCTGCCTCGCCACGTCCTCCATCATCCATCCCCATCCGCCAACTACCATCCCTAAATGACCAGGTATATGAGGTTTGAAACTCATTCTATGAAGAAGTAAGGTGAAACGCGGCAGAAAGGCTCGGGTAGCAAATAAATTCTAGAGGTCAAGTCGGGCAAAGGTTTGGGGGCAAAGAAGATTATGTTGTAACTACAAGAGCAAAGGGCTCGCACACAAAACTATTACCATATAAAAGTAGAGACTAACAAGGCAGCAAAACACATGAGCACCAACATCAAAAAATGAAAGTAGGCAGCACTGCATAGATTTTATTACCCAATGCATGTTTTCTGTAAAACAAAGCCAAATGTGAGAGCCTCCATTGGTTGCCTCCTCAAAACCATTAGATCCACCTCCAAAGATTACTGTTTGATCTTCCGAGGAGCCATTGAAGCATTTGTATCTATGAATATTTTCCTAGAATTAATTCCAGAGGCGAATGTTATCAGTGATGTTTGATCAGGCCTTGCAGGGCCACACTTGTCAATTTTTTGTTACATTTGTAATCAATGAAAGGTTGTCAAGTAAGATAGGGAAACCAACCTAGTCTTTAGATAAATACCGCATGCCTTAGCAGTATCAGGGGTTGGATATTTTTAGCCTCTGCATTTTAAGAACTACTATATTGGAGCATTGTAATTTTGGAGCTGGACATCAATAATCAAAGACCGTTTACAGGATTCTTGAGTTGTGTCAAAATGGTGATGTGATACTTCTCTGTTTTAATGTTTTTGTTGTTTTCCATGTTTTGCATCTCTTCATCTAATTTTAAATCAGAAATTTTAGATTAAGATTTGTTGTCAAAGCACCTTAATTTTGTCTGCATTTACAATCTTAATGTTTTCTACTGAAGTCTGATTAAAGGATTCATAACTTCCCTTTAGTCACTACTGAAACTCGCTATTTCTTTCACCTCATAATTGATACAACTACTAAGATCCATTTATCATAGCTAGCTTGCCCTATGATTTCTCTTGATGTTGATGTGTCATTCTAGCCTTTTGACCCCATTTCCCAATGGAATATTCCCTGAAAACCTGTTGTCTAACCATCATATCAATCAAACAAACAACCCCCATCATTGTAACTAGCCTAATATCGGTAGTTAGAATTACCAAGTTAAATCATAAAAGAACAGAGAGAGCCCTCTTTGAGTCTAGGAAGGGTAGGTCCTAGACTCCAAAGTGGTTTGATGTTGTGCTTTATAGTTTAGTATTGCCAATATCCTAAATTATAGAGTGCTGACAACCACTTCACAATTATGGTTTTTCAATTTAGGGATTTTAAATTTAATGGATTTTTGTACTTATTATATATAGGGTGTTTGACATGTAAATTATGGGGATCAATTATTGAATTAGATCTAAACCTTATGAGTGGTATTGATTTATTTTTTAAATGGCTATATGTTCCACAATGCGCCCTTTGTAATATGGGGGGTCTGTGCTCCCTGCACAATACAACACACTTACGTATTAGAACACTCTCTATTTTTTCTAGTATAATCATTTATTCTCTCAGTGTGATATAACGAATTGGTGCACCTCTTCCAAATATCACCGTTAAGTCATTTCGGTGTGTTTACCCTTACAAATCGCACTGTAATAATGTAAAATTATTTTAAAAAACAATTTTCCATGACGATGCGCCTGAAAAATTAAATGCCCAATGTTTTTAATGTTCTAAATACACTAGTTACCAGAGATATTTTGGCTAAAAATTATTTGATTTATTTGTAAAATATATTTAATGAATTCTATATTGAATGATACAAGTTATATATTCATAAAAAATGTCTTAGAAGGTCTCAAGTAACAAAAGTATTGATCGACATAGTGATAACACATCAAAAAAATCAGAGAAGGTTAGTTCTTTGTAAATTTCTTAGAAAATTAATATGTTTGAGCTATGTGTAAGTTTAACTAATATTTATTGTTTCTTTTGTGTCATGCAGAGCTGCAAAATGAACAACGTCGATAAGATTATTTCTAATATAATTGCATAAGAGAATAAAATTTTGATAGAAAAAATGCAGAATGATGAATCAGGTGAATGAAAAAATATTATTCAATACAGTTTTTTTTTTTGAATTTTCATTAATAATATTCTTAAGAATATTAGATAACATGTTTCAAACAATCTATTAATTTATATATGTTTAATGTTCTACAGGGAACGACAACGAAGGAAAATATCAATGTCCTTCTAAGAAAAAAAAAACTTATAGAACATGTAAATGACGATGAATTGGCCGTTAGCTCATCTCGAGTGGTGCTGGAGGTTAATGAGGGGGAGGGGCGGGGGGCATTTTTACACAACTATGAGTGATTTAGTGGAACGAATGTATATACGTACTTTAGACTTACATTACAAAAATAAATCAAGTGATTCCAAGAACCAAATTATATCTAAACTATAAGAAGTGTTTCCAGGGAAATGGCCAATGAGACATGTGAGACTTGCAATAGCAAAAACATACAACAACAAAAAAAATCATTCAAAAGTTATTATTCATAATTGTATAAAATTATTTTTTATAATTATATGCATCTATTACTACAAACCATTAATTTATTAATATCTATTTTGTTATATTTATTTTTGAAATATGATTATAGCAATAGTTTATTAATTTTTTTTAGCAAGATTATGAAAATCCCAAATGATCATCATGTTGATATGTGAAACATGCAGTAAGAATGTCCAAAAACATGTATGAGGAGATGGTTAATAAAATGGACATAATTGCATCACAGGACGAGCCAAATCAACAACAGCATGCTTCAAATGTCTGTAATCATGATGGAATTTATACATATAAAAAGTAATTTAGCATTAAATATTATTTTTCAAGTATTTTCTTGCAGAAAAGAAAACAAGATGGAACTCATTCAACACATAAAACAAGATGGAAAGGAAGAAAAGGGTTGATTTCAGAGTTTGTGAGTAATTGTTAATGTTTCATTGTAATAAATCAAGGTTTCTTTTTTGTATATTTTAAGTTGTTTTACAACAACCATCTTTGAATGTATTCAATTAGGTGCTAAGATACAAAGAAGATACATCGAAAGAATTGATTGAAATTCAGTTAAATAATGATTGTGAGTATATGTTGGCATTTCAAAATTAATTGTGGAATTTGTAAGTATCTATGTTATTTTATTTCTTGAATTTTATAATTAATAGAACAAAAAAATCATTTATATTAAATATGATTTGTTATGGGGTGTAAAACTTGCACGAAACAAAGTATGGAACTACACCAAGATAAGAATTATTGAAAGAAGGCATGAGATTTGGTTTTGAAAGAATCTATATAATTCGAAAGTCACTTCTTTCTATTGTACATTTTCTTCTATTCACATTGATGTATATTATTTAAATTTAAATTTTCATTATTTTCACCAATGTAGATACACTCGTTACACTTTATTTCTATGTTTGTAGATGGAACATGAGAAAGAAGAGCAAAATAATTGATGAAATCAACAAAATATTCGTCCAGATAACCCAAGTCATGGAAGTAGCTCTAGCACTGACATTAGTTCTAGCAAAGAATGGTCATATATTTAGACATCAATGCGAGATGTTTTATTTTTTGAAATAATTATTTGTTAAAATGAAACATTTTTTTTTAATGTAATGGACATAGCGTCCCAATTGAAAGGCAAGGGGTTACCAATAAAAATCTCAATTTGTATGACAAAGAGTCTTTTATTGATATATAATAAAATACATTTTAATTTATTCTATTGTGTTATCCAATGTCATTGTGAAATGTTACACCATTGATTAAATATATGGATGATTAAATATTACATTGAAGTGATGTGAAATTTGATAATACAATAAATTAACACAAACACCATATATAAATGCACTAATCAAATTTCAATTTATATGTGTTGATCAGCAGTTGTCATTGATGTCAACCCAAGCAGCACCAGGGCCTACCCCAATATTGCATGGAAATTTTGACTTACCAAATTAATATATCCTGGGGCAAGAATGCTTTTCATGGTTTCTACATGTCGAGATGTTTCGTTGATATATGTCATGCCATGTAATTCTTCACGGTTCGAGATATATTCATGTTTGAAGTTTGTGCCCCCAGTTAGTGGGCTAAAACCCCATGGGGTTGTGGCATGGGTCATTGAAAAGTCATAATTAATACTTTTTAAGCTCCTAAAATCCCTCCCATGTTCATTTTTTGAAGCCCCTCTCAACCTAAGCATTTATATATATTGTGATCCTCATATCCTCCTCATGTAAGGGATTTCGCTATCTGAAATAGGTCATCGTGGATTTTTTCCTATAACTTCTTTTCTAAGAAGGTTCAGAAGCTGAAATTTTCATGCGGTGAAGCTAAAATCCTAAGGAAGCTCCTGTAAAAATTTCAAATCAAGGTGCACAATATTTTAGGAGATATGATTTGTGGAATTTAGTGTTTGTGCAGGCTCCTGAAATTCATCTCAAAGAAGTGACCTTGGGAGAATTGTCATAGCTCTCTCTCTGAGTATTGGATTGGAATTATGTAAGAAGTGGTAGATAGTGCATGGAATATAGTTTTCTCTCTATAAATTTTAGAGCTGAATAAATAAACAGTGACACTTGACACGTTGTACACGTTCGCTCTACTGAAACAATCCATAATTTGGGCATTGTGAGAGATTGGTCATAACTCTCCCTTGAAGAATCCAAATTGGGCTCGACCTATGGCATTGGAAAGACGCCTCAGAGGACTACTACAGGACCAAAAATCACATATTAGGGATCTGAAATAACAGAGATACACCAGATTTAATATCGAGCTCCTAGAAGGCAAGAAAAAGCTAGACCATGTGTTGTCAAGGGATGCAAAGAACTAGATTTTCTAGGGCAGAAAAGCAAAGTAAGGTGCAGCAGAGGGCAGCATGACAAGAGTAGCAACCAAGGTGCATAAAAACATCAAGAATTTCATCACATGAAGTCTTCAAGTGAGTATCATTGCATACAGTCACTGTAAAGGTATCATTGTACTAAGTCATTATAAATACATTATTGTAAAAATTTTACTAGTGTCTATCTGCCAAGAGTTGAAGAGGCAGTGTCGGGAGGTCTAGGACCATCATTAGGTGGTTGTGTCATAGTTGGGGTTATGGTCTAGTGTGTATTCTTCTTCTACATCATTCTCTATCATTGTAGAGTGGACCATTTTCCCTGGTACGGGAGTCCATTCTTCTTTTATTCTTCTACAGGGTGGTAGGGTGGTGCTAGGATGAGTTGTAGCTCATTGGGTGTTGGGGCATTTGTTCAGTTGACTACTGAATAATATCAGGCGTTGGAGCGTCCATCCAGTGGGAGCTGGAGAAGAATGCTTTTCTAGATTCTAGGAATTTAGAGCTTTATTTTCAATTGAAGTTGAATATTAGAGAATTATTAGAAAAGAATTAGGTGGTTTTTGTCTCGGAGTGGGTTTACACCTTAAAAATTGTGTATTTTTGTTCCTTTTGTTTACTTCTATCATTGTACAAACACTGATAATAATTGAAGATTAACTAATGCTCTAATTGAAAGGAATATTGATTCACCCCACCTCTTAGTATTTCCAACAATTGGTATCAGAGCCTCGTTCCTTCAATAACAGTTTAACAACTAGAAGGAGGTCATGGAGCATACCGAGAATTGTGTACCTCTTTTCAATGAAAATAATTATGCACTCTGGAAAGGAAGAATGGAGGTCTATCTCTTGGCACAAGGTTACGAAGTATGGGAAACTATTCAAAATGGATTTACATCAACCACGGATGAACAAGGTAAGAATAATTTGGTAAATGATGTAAAAGAAAATAATATTATTATTAGTGGACTTATTGAATCTACTTATCATAAGGTGCTGGGTTGTAAAACTGCCAAAAATGTAGGGGAAAATCTTGAGAATATATATGCAGGTGACTCAAATGTCAAAGAAGAAAAGCTTCAAATCTATAGAGAAAAATTTGAGCAACTCAAAATGAAAGAAGATTGCAACATTGTTGCATAATTCCAATACGTTGATGAAATAACCAATACTCTAGAAGGATTGGCAGAGCCAGTTGACAAGAAGACTATTATAGGAAAGATTCTTAGAACGTTACTAGGGAGATTCAACCCAAAGGTATCAGTCTTAGAATACAGTGCAAATCTGGACAAACTCGGCAAAGAGGAATTACATGGAGTTCTCATAGCATATGAAATGAGACTTGATGAAGAAGAGGGTACTTCATATCTAGAAATTTCATTCGTTGCATCTAAGAAAAAAAATAAGGACAAATAAACTTCAATTGAAAAGACATGCACCTACGAGTGTGAAGAAAAGGGAGATGATGGATAAGGTGTTTCAGATGAAGAATATGCTTACTTTACGAGAAAACTAAAAATTGGTAAGGGAAAATTCAAAGATAAACTTTCATTGATATGTTTCAGATGTGGTGAGGTTGGGCATTTCGTAGCAAAATGTACGAACAAAAGTGATGGCAACTCAAAAGGAAAGAAAGGCTTTAGAAATTCAACAAGCAAGAAAAAAGGAAAGGATCCAAAAGGAACTTTCTCTCTAAAGAAGATATCTCATCATCCAATGAAGATAGTAATAACCAAGAAGAAGCCAATGAGAGAGTATTGTTTATGGCCAAGCACAATAAACAAGAGGTATCAAACAATGAAGAAGAAGGGTTCACTATAGAAGAATTTTCTAAGAAGGCAATCAAACTTATAAAATAGCTTAAGGCTAAGAAAATCCGTTCCAATACTCTTGAAGGACAAGTTCAAGGTCTCAAAATTGAAGAACATAAATTTATTGAAGAGTCACTTCAAAAGAAGTTGGAAGAAAGAAACCAAGAAAGGGAAGCATTAGAAGCTGAAGTAGTCTCGCTGCGTAAGGAAGTGAAGAAGGGAAAATTTATCCAAAACTATGCCAACAACTCAAGGGCATTGGAAGAAATCATCAACAATCAACAATCTTTCAACGAAAAAACTGGCCTCGGTTACAAAGGAGAAGAAGCAGGACCTTCTACAACAAAATACAATGAACCTATGAGATCTAACATGCATGTAGAATTCATTGGACAAGATTCACAATAACATCCTTGGAAGATGATTCATCGACGAAGATTTCCATCTAGGTACCAACGTATTTTTTATGGCTATTGTTATTCATGTGGAAATTTTGGTCATAAAGCTGTAGAATGTCACATGTACCCTAGGATCCAATACAATTCCAAGAGATACTTCAAATATGAACCTCTCAGGGCTCAAGGAAACATCAATAGATCTGAATATTTAAGAAATACATGGAATGTTACAAATGTTAGAACTTTGGACACATAGCTAGAGACTGCAAACTTGAAAATCTTCTGGAAGAATCTTCGAAGTCACAGAATGAATGAGCATGGAAGAAGAAGAAGAGTGATAACTATGCTCTCACTCTCAAGGCTCAAAACAACAAAGATGTGTGGTATGTTGACAGTGATTTCTCAACGCATATGACTGGAGATAGAAGGAAATTTGTATCTTTGAAAGAGAAGAAGGATGGAACCATATCCTTTGGAAATGATGGATCTTCAAATGCTATAGGATCAGGTACCATCACTCTCGGAAGAAAATATGTTATAGCTAAGAATGTTCTATTGGTTGAAAACATGAATCAAAATCTGCTCAGTGTTGGAAAAATGTGTGATCAAGGACACACAATTCTATTCAACTCCAAAAAATGTGAAATCAGGAAAGGCAGGTATGGTAAAATTGTGGCTACAGCAAGTCGAGCTCCAAAAGACATATATGTTCTGGATGAAGCAAATAAAGCATGTCTACTAGCTAAAGAAGATGAAATCTAGTTATGGCACAAATGAATGGGTCACATAAACTTTGACAATCTTATCAGGATAAGCAAAAAGGAAGCAGTAGGAGAAATGTCAAAAATATCAAAACCTTCCAACACACTATGTGAGGCATGTCGGCACAGAAAGCAGACAAAAGTAAAATTAAAAAAAAAAAAAAAACACTTTGCATCACATCCACTGGAATTGATACATACTGATCTATGTGGTCCTGTGAGAACCAAAGGCTTGGATGGAGAATTATATTTCATGTTAATGATAGATGAATATACCAAGATGACAACCGTCAGTTTCCTAAAGAAAAAATATGAAGCATTTGAGTGCTTTAAGATCTACAAGGAGTTGGCTGAAAATGAAACTGATTTGAAAATAAAGTGTCTAATATCAGATAATGGCGAAGAATTCAGTTCCAAATTATTTAAGAAATACTGTGACGAAAATGGAATAAAAAGGCAATTTTCAATAGCAGGAACACCTCAACAAAATGGAGTTGCTGAAAGAAAATAACCATATAGGAAATGGGTAGAACAATGTTGAAGGACTCAAAATTGGATGAAAAATTATGGGTTCAAGAAATTGATACGACATTCTTCATTATCAACCGAACTCTTCTTAGAAATAATTGCAACAAGACCCCATATTAATTATGGAAAGGAAAAGTAGCTAATGTAAAATATTTCAGAATCTTCAGAAGCAAATGTTATATCAAAATAGAAGATCAAAATTTGGGTAACTTTGAATCACGGGTTGATGAAGGTATCTTTGTTGCTTACTCACGCAAAAGAAAGGCCTATAAATGTGATAATTTAAGACGAAAACAAATAGTGGAGAGCATAAATATTACATTTGAAGAAGATGGTGTTCTAAAAAATAATGATGAGGATCTAGAATCTTTCAAACTTGAGACAGAGGCTGAAAAAGACAGAGATAAAATTCTAGAACAAGAAGCAACTATTAACTAGGAAGAAGTAAATAATGATCATCAAGATATACCAGAACAACAACAAGAAGCTCATCCAAAGAGAAAAAAATAATGGATTCAAAAGAACCATCCATCAAATCCAATCATTGGTGACATAAATGAAGGTCGATAGCTTCGTTAGTCACACATTGCTTTTCTAGCAACCTTTGAGCCTAGTAGTTTTGAGGAAGCCAGCCAGAATGAACATTGGATAGCAGCTATGAATGAAGAATTGGATCAAATTGAGAAGAATAACACCTGGGAATTAGTTCCATGACCAAAAGATAAAAATGTCCTTGGGACTAAATGGGGGTTCAAGAACAAATTGAATGAAGATGGACAGGTTACCAGAAACAAAGGCAGATTGGTTTGCAAAGGCTGTGCACAAGTGGAAGGAATTTATTTCCATGAAACATTGCACCAGTTGCCAGAATGGAAGCCATCATAATGTTTCTCTCCTATGCATGTTCAAGAAAAATCAAAGTCTACCAAATGGATGTTAAGTCAGCATTTCTGAATGAATAATTAGAAGAAGAAGTTTACATCGAACAACCTAAAGGTTTTCTACTATCAGAAAAAAAAAGCTCTATATGGTCTCAAACAGGCTCCCAGAGCATGGAATGCTTGTCTTGATGGATATCTATGTCAACAAGGGTTCAAGAAAGGTACTGTTGATAGCAATCTTTATGTACAAATAGATAAAGATAATTTAACAATCATTTAGGTATATGTGGATGATATAATATCTGGTAGCAATGATGATCAAATAAGTAAGAAATTTTCTACAAATATGCAAAGTGAGTTCGAGATGTCTTTACTTGGTGAGCTGACATACTTCTTAGGGCTTCAAATATCTCAACAAGAGAAAGGAATATTTATATGTCAAGCCAAGTACATCAAGGAAATGCTCAAGAAATTCAAAATGGAATATTGCAAACCCATCCTTACTCTGATGGTAACAGGTTGCAAATTGAGCAAATATGACTCATCTAAGGATGTGAATCAGAGGTTGCATAGATCTATTATTGGTAGTCTTCTATATGTAACAGCTTCCCAGCCAGATGTTATGCAAAAAGTTGGACAAGTAGCAAGATTCCAAGCAGCACCAAAAGAATCACATATTATTGTTGTCAAAATAATTCTTCAATATCTAAAGGGCATAGAAGAATATGGCTTGTGGTATCCCAAGGGTAACAATCTCATTATTCAAGCCTTTACAGATGCAGATTGGGCAGGAAGTGTTGATGATCGTAAGAGTGCTAGTGGAGAAACATTCTATCTAGGTGGTTGTCTTGTATCATGGTTGACCAAAAAGAAAACCTCAATCTCATTATCTACAGCAGAAGCAGAATACATTGCAGAGACAACATGTTGTACTCAAGTCCTTTGGATGAAACAAACTTTGCAAGATCTTCAAGTACAATTCAATGAGCCTATTCCCATATTCTGTGACAGCACTAGTGCCATCAGCATCTCCAACAATCCAATCATGCATTCAAAAACAAAACACATTCCGATCAAATATCATTTTGTTAGAGAACAAGTCGCTGAAAATAATATCAAACTTGAGTATGTTGGTACAAATGAACAAATCACTTATATCTTCACTAAACCTTTACCTCGTGAAGCATTTGAATAGCTTCACCAGAAGCTTGGGATTATCCCAAGTTCTCATTAGATTTTCCTTATTCACAAAATAAAGGGGGAGTGGAAGTGTGTACAGGTCCGCAGGATGGTTTTGTGTCAGGGGAGTTACCCTTTTCCATTGATGTCAAAGGGGGAGATAATGTTATAGGAAGAGGTGTCATGATCACAGGGGGAGTACTTGTGTTGCCATCAATTCCAAAGGGGGTGATTGTTGATCAGCGGTTGTCATTGATGTCAACCCAAGCAGCACCAGGGGCTACCCCAATATTTCATGGGAATTTTGACCTACCAAATTAATATATTCTAGGGCAAGAATTATTTTGATGGTTTCTAATTGTCTAGATGTTTCTGTTGATATATGGCACGCCACGTAATTCTTCACGGTTTGAGAGACATTCATGTTTGAAGTTTGTACCCATAGCTAGTGGGCTAAAACCCCATGGGGTTGTGGCATGGGTCATTGAAAAGCCATAATTAATATTTTTTATGCTCCTAAAATCTCTCCCACGTTCACTTGTTGAACCCCCTCTCAACCTAAGCATTTATATATATTGTGATCCTCATATCCTCCTCATGCAAGGGATTTCACCATCTGAAGCAGTTCATCTTGGAATTTTCGCTCTAAATTCTTTTCTACGAAGGCTCAAAAGCACAAATTTGGATGAGGCAAAGTAGAAATCCTAAGGAAGCTCCTGTAAAAATTTCAGATCATGGTGTGCAATATTTTTGGAGATATGATCTGTGGAAGTCAGTGTTTGTGCAGGTTCCTGAAATTCATCTCAAAGAAGTGACCTTGGGAAAATCGCCATAACTCTCTCACTCTGAGTATCGGATTGGAATTCTATAAAAAGTGGCAAATATTGCACAGATTGTAGTTTTCGCTCTATAAATTTCAGAGCCGAATAAAGAAACAGTGATGCATGGCACACCATACAAGTTCTCTCTACTGATTCAATCCATAATTAAGGCATTGTGAAAGATTGGGGTAACACTCCCTTGAAGAATCCAAATTGGGTCAGACCTATGGCATTGGAAAGACAACTCAGAGGACTATTGTAGGACTAAAAATCACATATTGGGGATCTAAAATAACAAAGATAAACCAGATTCAATATCAAGCTCCTAGAAGGCCAGAAAAAGCTAGATCATGTGTTGTCAAGGCCTTCAAAGGACCAGACTTTCTAGGGAAGCAAATCAAAGCAAGGTGCAACAAAGGGTAGCATGAAAAGAGTAGCAACCAAGGTGCAAAAAAATAGCAAGAAGTTCATCACATGAAGTCTTCAAGTAGATAGCACTACATATAGTCACTGTAAAGGTATCATTGTGCTAAGTCATTGTAAATACATTATTGTAAAAAATGTACTACTGTCTATCTTCCAAGAGTTGAAGAGGCAGTGTCAGGAGGTCTAGGATAATCATTAGGTGTTTGTGTCATAGTTGGGGTTATGGTATAGTGTGTATTCTTCTTCTACATCATTCTATATCATTGTAAAGTGGACCATTTTCCCTTGTACAGGGGTCCATTCTTCTTTTATTCTTCTACAGGGTGGTAGGGTGGTACTAGGGTGAGTTTTAGCTCATTGGGTGTTGGGGCATCCATTCAATTGACTACTGAAGAATCTCAGGCATTGGAGCGTCCATCCAGTGGGAGCTGGAGAAGAATGCTTTTTTAGATTCTAGGAAGTTGAAGTTTTATTTTCAATTGGACTTGACTATTAGAGAATTATTAGAAAAGCATTAGGTGGGTTTTGTCCCGGAGTGGGTTTCCACCTTAAAAATTGTCTACATTTGTGTTCCTTTTGTTTATTTCTATCATTGTACAAACACTGATAATAATTGAAGATTAAATAATGCTCTAATTGAAAGGAATATTGGTTCACCCCCACCCCCCCCCCCTCAGTATTTCCAACAATATGAATATTTTTATAAGATATAAGTCAATTTTTCAATCAATAACATATTTTAAAAATTATAATAATTGCACACTCATAGGTTGATGTTTCCAAAAAAGAGAAAATCTCATTCAAAAAACTGGTGTGTCTATAACAGAAAAAAAAACTATTGTGTTATGTTATCTAAAAACAATTTGATTACATATTTTTGCATGCTCGGTGCCTTTTAAGAAAACTAGAGCACCGACACAGTTATCACTTCAAGCACCAATCATGTTTGATATTAACGCATTGGTACATTGTAATTCTTAACGGACAAGTGATTTCATATAGCTAACTCCCCAGTCGTACAAAATATTTTTTCTAGCCCGGTGCTTTATGAAAACTGACAACACCAATCCTTTTTAAAACTAACACACTGGGGCCTTTTTGCTAACGATACACACTGACGCTGCAAGTTTTAAAAAAAAACATGGGTACAAAAATTATTTTTTTTGTACCCTGGAATTATTTTTTATTTGTTAGCACTGGTGTGGTATATATTATGCACTGATATTCTCTTCATTCAATGCCTCGGTGATTTTTTTTTATGCATTTCACCTGGTGCATTTATGTATGCAATGCACCGATGTTACTTGTTTCATTAAGCGCATCGCAAAAATGACATCTACTAAAACATCTGTTATCCCAAATGAATGTTTTAGTGGATGTTTTTTTGACAATTTTTGCCAATTTTATAAGACTAAAAACCTCATTTAGCTAGAATTTATTTTCGTTGTAGTGCAGCCTCACAAAAACTCCTAATCTACCTAGTTTATTGATGAAAAATATTAACTTTGGAAGGAAAATGCGCTTTCTTTGGGTGAAAGCACACAATTTAGATGCAAGATTGGTTGAATTGGCCACTAAGAGGGTATAATGGATTGCCACTATCAAGATGGCTTAGCCTTGGCATAGGGCGCAAAGTCTGAACGAAGAGGTTAGCGACCTAAGCACTAGGAGAGTGCAGTACGCCACCACTGGGAGAGGGATCATAGGTTGGGAGGATGGTGCGGTTGCAAGGGCTAAGGATTGGCATGATTTTACATTAGAAGTTGCAGTGCGCTTCTCGAGGCTAGGTTGCTAGTGATGGGCACAGGGTGCATGTTCATGGGGCAAGGGGGTTGCGACTAGTATCTTGAAGTGCGCTTTGTGCCAATGAGGAGAGGATAGCCTTGTCATGGGGTGAATGTCACAAATATTGGAAACACTGGTTTGGTGACTTCAATATTTAAGAGATAAAAATGCAATCAGACTTAGATTGAAGTTTTTTTGTGCTTATAATTGGCATAAGGCATGATAACAAGGAATTGATCAAAATCGACCAAGTGTGGGATGAAAAGAAAGAAATATAAAACATAAAAATGGAATAAGGCTTGTCATGCACACACACATATATACAATTAACATATGATAAGAATATTAGCAATATTAGAATGTTAAGAAGTGCTAAATCCAAAACACAAGAAGTGAAATGACACATTCAAGAGTGAAATTTCAAAGTGTGATGGACTAAGACTCACTCGGAGGATAACGTGCGTGTCAAAAATGTGAGAGGTCGACCTTGTGATCCAAGAATGAGTACATATCCAATGAGAGAAAGACTATGCAATGAGCTCTTAGGGTTGAATATTTATATAGGAAGAGCCGCACATAAGACTAGTTTGGAAGTTAGAAGTGCACCTAGCACAGATCTTTGTAACTAGGACTGTCGACTGCCATTAAAAAGTGCACTAGTGCTAGATCAATGAAGTGTACCCAACACATGTTCTTGTGACAAGGGGGATCGACTGGTGTTTGAAAATGCACAGATTTTCTTCTAGAAATTTCATTAGCTTGTGTTTTGAAAGTGTGTAAGGCCTATGGAAGAGAAGTGCACCATGAAGGAAATTTTCCCTAGGTTTGTAAGAGAAAATAGTTTCAACACTTACAACGTTTTTAGTGCAGTATTGAACACTTAGGTAAAATTGAATGAGCATGAAATTACCTAGGTGATTTAAAGAGAAGGGAGAGATGATCATTACGGGGCTCCAAAGTTTAAATGAAGTCAAAATTTTGGAGGGTATTGTAGTAGCTACAACACTTGGAGATTCACTAGTTGAACCTGATATTCTCTGTTTAAGCCTTACTTTATGCATGAATTCTATGCTTCGGGAAGCATTGATTCATCCTATAGATCACCTTATATTCCTTACCTAGCCCAGTTATAGATGTAGTCTCTCTTATTCCTCTTGTAAACTTAACACACTTCATAAAACTATTGAGAGTCCAATTGTATTTATTGGGGAGAAGGATCATATGAGTTTCCTGAGCTTAAGATGTTCAAAGTTTGAGCATCGTCTTTGGTATTGCTCTGTTGTGAATAGGCATGTTCAATACCCTAAAGAAATCACTTCAGGGAATTCAAAGCATTGGTTAATGTTAATATTTTTATTTAAGTCAAATTATTTCATTTATTATATACATATGTAGATTATAAGAATAAAATAATAACTAAAGGAATAATTTTAGAAGCAAAATATTATGCACAAAATAAATATTAAAATTTTCTTATAGATATTAGGATTATGTGAATCTTTGCAAATAACAGAATCTTAATAAAAATGACAAAGTTCGGAGATATTTTTATCAATATTCATCTTAGTAATTGATCTATTATTTACAATATTTTGAGAAATATTTATTTTTAGTAATAATTTTAATGACCTTATTTCTCATTACGAATAATTATGTTTATACTTTATTTTTTTGGGTAACAAGTGGACAAATAAAAAAGAAAGAATATGAAAAATAAAGAAATATTTTCCAACATAATTGATGGAGAATATATTATATTTTTTTTATTTGATTTTCTAAGAGGTTTTATCAAAGAAAATGAGACTATTACTTGAAAAACATAATTATTGTAATTAGGAAAAAAATTAAGAGAAGGAAAGGAGCTATAGAGGATTTTATTATAAAAATAAATTGGATTTTATCATAAAAATAAATTTGTACTTTAAAATGAGGGTTATAAAATCCATAGTTTTCAATTGTATTTTTTTATTTTTATTTTGAGATTAAAGGAAGGATTGAAGATTTGAGATTTTGGAAAATATGTAATTATAACTTATATATTATTGTTACAAACCTTTTTCCTTGGATATGACACAAAAGAACAATTTCTAATATTTAATACAAGTAAAAACCAGTTCATGATTTCTTACTGAATTATGCATTCTTCTCTATTATTTTATCAGCGTTTGTTCATTATTGATAGTATTAGATGAAATTAGATAACCTAGTTGTTAATTTGGTTATAGGGATATGCTCTAATATCATTTTGTGTGAAATTTATTCTCATTTTTTAAATATGTTAGTTCAGTTTATGATATAGTAATGAATTTCTTCATGTTTTCCAATATTGAATTACGTGCTTCTAATAAATCTCTTTATCATTGCTAGAATAAGATTAGATATATGATTTCATTTGCATAATTAAATAGAAATTATTTTAGTATTTACAAGGACTTAAATGATAATGTCACTTTTCAAGAATAAATGTATTTAGTGTCAACTCAACCACATATTGATGGTAATAGCTACACCAAATGAGGGAAAATCTAATTGGGATTTACAACTAGGAAAATTTCCCTTTGTTGGTGGAGGATTTTTTCGGGCCATCAACATTTATAGGTATTTTTCAATTATTTAATAGGAAAATTTCATTTTTAGAGATCAAAAAACACTTTATTTGGACACCAGAAACATAGTGTATTCATCCCACCCATAATTCAACTTGAGATTGGAAGAATTCCACTCATTATTCTTATATCTCAAGCACTCATGTGTCTCTACTCACTAGGGGTTATTTTCGGATGAATGGTTGAATTTCCAATGTCAATGAATGTCTCGAATCCTTTTTATATTCTTGCATCTCAACCCCCTCCATAACTTTCCATGTTTAATGCAATTTGTTGATGTATAGTCCCATACTTACGTGGGTATTTGAGACAATCCAAAGGCCAACTTGGAAATCCATGGAATGTACTCAACCCATTCCTTGCTTTAAAATTTGAAGCTTTCTTGTAGCCGCTAGCCCAACTTCCATATTTATGAGCAAGATTGTTTCTATTACCAAGTTATTCCCAATCAATTCATTCTTGGGTGAGAGGAAAAAGGTTCAAATTTTAAATGTAAATTCCATGGAAATTTTTTCACACGAATAATCCATACAACACCCTTGTATCTTTTCTAATTGTGGCATCATAGCCCACATACTTTCTCATGTGTTCCCAATATGCTGTGTTGTGTTAGCATATTCATTAGTCAAGGATTCAAATCACATATACATTTTTGTTAGCATATTCATTAGTCAACTATTTAAATTACATATACCTTGTTTCTTGATTTATCTTGTTATTTTTGTCACAATAGTGATCGATATAGGAAAAATTCTATCAACATAATTAATTGCAATTAATTACAAACTAACTTGGGTCAAGATAGCAATGTTACAATGATGGTTTGGGCCTCAAAAGATTTGATCCTCCTTGCCCGTGATAGATTTGGAATAAACATGGTGTGCTTTTTAGTATGAGGGATAAAATGAAATTGACACATGTTGCACACATGAAAGAGAGAGAAAGATTCATCTTAATTTCAAATTTGTCCTACATCAAGTAAGATGAAATCCTTTAAGGTGAAAAAATTTATATATTGAAAATCTTGAAGAAAGATTTACACTTAAAGGTATTTAATCCCTCTTAATACACGATAAATATGTACTTAGGATATATCTATAATGGTTTCTATTTAAGCAATTTCTATAATAATCAAATTTCCTCATTCACTGTTCAATCATATAAAACAGTTATCCTTGGACATCGGTATTTGACGATATATTAGTCTAAAAAAATATAGGAAAAAGAATATATGACTTATTGGTGCATTTAAGAGAAACAATTAAGTTTCTTAGTGATTCACTAGCATTGTCAAATCAATAATAGTAAGACTAGGTTTTTTTCATGTATAGGGTTATGTTAATATAATTTATATATTAGTTTATATGCAGAATAATGGAAACAACCTTATTTTTATAACCGCCACAAATCATATTTCATGCAGGAAGACTTTCCTTTTAAAATATGATGTAACAATATGGTTAACGAGCTTCATGGGAATTTAAAAGGGCTAAAAACTAATTAAAAATGATTTGTGCATGCTTCTGAAACGCGTGTTCTTTTATAAACACTTCCGCAGATTTCCAATTACTATCTTTTAACCCATCAAACTTCTTGTGATAGTCTTTAACTTGACCATGTGAAGTCTTTATGGGTAAATAATTGAGGCTCTCTTTTTATAACACTAGCTCAACAAGTTTGACATACAAAACCTTTTATTGAATAACATCATATAGCTACGATTTTATCTTTGATATTATAGGATACTATAAAATACCAGTAGTGTGCAAATACCTCGTTATAATTATAAAAAATTCGCAATGACCATTGATCAACAATTTCAAGACAGTACACCCTTGATTGGATTCTTCGATGGTTGAAAAAGAAAGGGCAGAAATAATGGAGTTTGGAGTTTGGAGTTTGGCGTTTGACGTCAGTCTCTGTCTACATTAACTCTGACCAAAGGACGAAACCGAAAACTATGTTTCAGCTATTCGGTGTATGAACAGAAGGTAATCGTTAACTCACTGAAATTCACCGACATTTAAAAAATTGTTATTTTGTTTGTACAAATTTTGAGAACCGATCATAATTAGTTGTGGGAAATTATAAATGCAAGCGGATCAGGTAATTGTTGTGTTTTAGTTCGAAAAATGCGTACGTAAGAGAATTCTGAGTTGATCAGTACGTGCATCGCGCATTCTGCAATGGAACGAGAAGAGTGGTTGCTTTCATTAATTTACTAATCGAATGCAACTATCGGGATTTCTCACCCAATGTCAAATCCCACTCGGAATTTTTTTTAATAAATCTGGCACATTTGAGTGTAATATTTTTAACATATTTTTAACCGTAACAATAACCCAAAAGATTTGAAAATGCGGCTTCTTATTTATATTAATAACTAAAAACAAAGATACATGTTAATAGAAGTCATAATGAAGCCCTACCAATGGCATGTACAATTGCTCAAAATGATTAATCTAAGACACTTAAGGCCACGTGTGAATCTTGGATGTATCCACTA
Source organism: Pinus albicaulis (assembly GCA_034641835.2). Taxonomy (NCBI): domain Eukaryota; kingdom Viridiplantae; phylum Streptophyta; class Pinopsida; order Pinales; family Pinaceae; genus Pinus; species Pinus albicaulis. Next base: position 1,402,197,214 of record CM076577.1, read on the forward strand.
CACAAATGACATGGTGCAGTTTTTGTCCCCAAATCAAGCTAGAACTGGTTATGAAAAGTTCGCAACAAACACATAATAAGATAGACAAAGTCTGAATGATCCAAAGGCCTAGCTTCTATCTCCTTTAATATGCTTGACAGACTCTCTAGAAATCTTATTTTTTTTATTTTTCCTTGAAAAACGAAAGGAAATACAATGGGTAGATCCTATACTAAAATACCATGGTAAATACCATTGATAAATGCCATCCATTTTTCCCATATCAAGAAAAGAGAATATTACAAATCTTTCCGTCCAAAGATTGTTTGCCTTCAAACAATCCACTTCTATTTACAACCAAAGTATTTGTATACTGATACCACGATCCCATACAAACTAGTATGTTAATCCATCATTCCATGCTAAATGATTCTGAATGTATCCTTCGATACATGGATCGCAAACAATCCTCCAACTAATCCTACCATCAATAGGTTCACCTGGATCTGAGTGCCACCTAAGTTCTCGAGCATGTGGGTTATGATACCATCTTAGCCCTCCATCATTTCCCATGCCTAAGGGCCCAAGCTACAATATGCCCTTGGCTAAGGGTATCGTCCTACGAACCATCCCATCAAAAGAGTTCGAACTCATAATCTCTTTCTAGTCCATCTTGTAGGAAGGATCTAATGCATCAATGCCTGCATATGGAGTATGTCTACTATGCTGATGTTGCCTATTGCTCAACTCATTCTGCTCCACTCGGTCATGCAACATGATCCATTTGCAGAACTCTGCCCTTCTCTCCCTAATGTATAAAGGCAGGTTGGTAGTGTTGCAAACTTTATCTATGTACTCTTCTATAGGGCTACTCTAGAACTCCCAAATGTACTGCTATGGTTGGCTTGTGAGGGACTTGAGTCGTTCCTCAACACTAGAGAACTTAGTCGTTGATTCAACACATACCCCTATGAGCTCATCAATTTTCCTATTCTCTTGTAAGACAGTGTCACAAACTATTCAAGCTCTCTACCTCAAAACCATAAGATCTATCTTGAAATAAATGATCTTTTCCCGAAAGTCCTCTACTAGAATTTCTAGTTCCCTGCTAAATTCCCTTCTATCTATGTGCACCATATGCTCAACTATCATAGCTCCAACTTGAACTTTTCATCAAATCTATATAAATGGATTGTCCTACATATTATATTTGTGATGTTGCCTCTTATGATCACACTCATCATTTTGATTTACCATGACTAGCTTCTTAATTAAGTCTCCTTAAATGTCTTCTTGTTGTCCTTCTCCACGAGTGGGGACAATTTATAGTCCATCCTCTCTCGGTATCAAACATGGAGGCAATAGTAGACTCTTAATTAAACTTGATTGCTCATACTCTTCACGGTTGTCCTCATGGATATCTATGGACTTATTTCTAAAAGGGTGATCACGCGTTCATAAATTTTACTCAAAATTGAAAGTTACAGGATTGGGTTGAAACCAGAATGGTTGCGTAGATCTCGTCTTCCTGGTTCTGGCGCCGTGAACAATTTGAAAAATCAATGTCGTATGAGTGAGATATCGCGTGCTAATCGATTTCTCAAACAGCTAAATTTTGCGACAGGGTTGACTGGGATGCCCAGTCAGCATGGAGGATGCACAGTCAGCAAAAAAGAATATTCTGAAGAATATTCATTTTCCTAGAGCCAGTCAGAGGCTGACAAGTGGCACATTGTGATTTGTTGGAGGTTGTACGTTATGGTTTGAAAGCCAATCGGAGGGTGACATGTGGCCATCCCTGAGGCTGCCATGTGTCCCCTAAACAATGTATCCAAATTTTATGGAGGTCTGCAGGGCTTCACCCTGCGACCTCCCGTAGATCAACCACCCTCCACACCACCTGTGCTACGCTATGAGTCTTACCCATGGTAGTGGACAAATTATATTTAAAGATTAATTCATGTTCATTTGGGGGTTGGGACCATCGGCGATCCCAACCCGCCAGCGGTCCATGGCATATGGTCACATTGCAACATAAACATGAACATCGATGGTTAATACACCATCATCTCTAGAATCATTTATCATAACCGCAACCTTGTCACATTTCTACGGTTGCACCGACGGTTTCAGTTAACTCGACATCAACGCGGGTTTAAACAACTTTACCACAGTTCAAGCCTAAGGTTCCACTGACAATTATGGAGACCGCGGGTTCTGGGGCTTTGCATGTGGCCACCTCCTACCCATAAAAAATAATATTACAGCTAGCGCTAGCGGAAAACTTGGAGTGCCCTATTTTTATGCAAATTTGGCCAAATTTAACTACAGTTAAGTGGAGTTCTCCACAATTAGTGGAGCTTTTCTAGGTGTTACTGGGCAAATGAGTTGGAGACTCAATTTTCACCCATTCTGAATGAATGAAGAGTCAATCTAGAATAATTAGAGGATTTTGGAGCCATTGGTGTGGAGAAAACAACCATTAGAGGCCTATAAACGCATGTATTTGAAAATTTTTGATCATAATGAAATATGGACATGCTATTAGGAGTTGGACCATCAGATGTATCCTAGGAAGGGTGAACTGCTTCATCATGCCTACTGTGTAAATGTTATGTGGTATTTTATTTCCCTATTTTACACTGTTGTTCAGTGTTATTTTCTCTTATTTCATGCTTCGAATTCACTAAAATCACTTACAATTCATGGTTTAAATTCTCAATCCTTCATCAAACTATGGAGACAAGTATGCACATGTTTTATAACTAAAAATATTCTTAGCACAGCAAAACTAATACAGTCCTTTCAGATCAGATTGGTATCAGAGCTAGATTTTATTCTCTGGTGTTGTTTTGTGCAAAGATTTTTTTAACTGTTTGCAAGTTTTAGATGCTTACTAGGCTCAAGCTCAAGAGAGGATAAGGCACATTGGTGGAAGCAAGAGGGTCTCAAAGTGAGCCACAGCAAAGGAGAGTAATATTTCCACAATATCCACCACCTAATTCACCCCCTAAGGAATCAGATATAGCATTAAGCATGCCTCTAGAGGAAGAAGAAATCCATGAAAAAGTAGATCCCAAAGAGGAGGAAAGCATGTTCAGGAAAGCATTCCTTGACATGATTGAGATGGTTATAATCCTTTATCAAGAAAGGAATGAGAAACTAGGAGAAGGATCAGAACTTCACAAAGAAGGTGAGGGATCATCAGTAATTCATGATGATGAAGATAAGCCAAACAAGGGTAATGGAGGAAATGGAGGCAGTGGAAAGTCACCATCTTCACCCTCATCATCATCATCCTCTACTTTATCTTCAGTACATCAGCCACACAAGTCAAAGAACACTGGAAAATTCATTTTTTTAAACTTGATGTTAAGTTTGAATTTCCAATGTTTAATGGTGAAGTAAATGCAGATAAGCTTGATAATTAGATTAGGCAATTCGAGATCTATTTGAGAATCCAAAACCTTCAAGATGATGATACCAAAAATCCAATTAGCTTCATTGAGAATGGAAGGTGCAACACTTGTTTGTTGGGAAGCCAGGACAAAGGAGGAGATCAAGAAGCATGGTAAGATTATTCTATCGTGGAATGATTTCATTACTGCGACAAAAAAACAGTTTTATCCATTAGCTCATATGCAGAAAGCCATAATGAACTGGAAAAACTTTAGGCAATTGAAGGGACATAATGTGCAAGAATACACCGAAGAATTTAGGAGAAGAGCTCTCTTATTAGGGGTAGATTTGCAGAGGCAAGATACTTTGCTCAAGTATGTAGGAGGCTTACATAGCTACCTAAAACATACTATCCTCATGTTTAACACCACAAGTCTAGATGAAGTATGTATTCAGGCCACACATCTAGAAGCTAGAGGGAAAAACATTTCTGAAGAGGGTGGGAAGAAATATTTGAAGGGGAAAAACAAAGAGAAGACCTAAAAAGGTAAAAGAAAAAACCTCAAAAGGTAAAAGAAAAAAGAATGAATCTGTTAAGAAAGAGGGAGGAAAAACGGTTTGTAAATATTGTTCAAAAGAAGGCCATGATGAAAATCATTGTTGGAAATTACATCCTAAAAGGAAGCCCAAGAACTGCAACAACAAAGGGAAACAAAAAACTGCAGCTACAACTCAACATGATTTAAGAGAGGATTCAGGTGATGACTCTAAAATTACAGCCATGGGATTGAAGAACATGAAGGGGAAATAAATTGAAACTAAACCCAGTACTAGTACATCAAACTGTCACATACATGCTCTAAATGTAGAAGAAATAATTGAATTGTTTCATGTGAGGGTCATATCCAAACATACCAAGATTGACACATTGTTTAATAGTGAGTCACAAGCAAACTTAATCTCCGAATACTTGGTCAAGAAACTTAATCTTGATACCATACCACATCCAAAATCATATACACTTGGTTGGATTTGTAAGGATGGAAATTTATCGGTTTCAAAGAAGTGTATTTTGTGGTTTGCAATAACTGCACATTTTGTTGACACAGTTGAATTAGATGTGGTTCCACTTGACATAACAGGTATTGTGTTAGGGAGTCCTTAATTGTATGACAGGAAAGTGATCTACATCGCCATGAGAACAAATACCATTTATTCAAATATGGCAAGGAGTACATTGCTAGAGCACATCGCAAAAATACAAACATTGTTATGGTAAATGTTGGACAGGTAAAGAGGCTGATAAATTCAAGTAGGAATTTTCTTCTTCTAATGACTAAGCCTAAAGATGATGTTAATCATGAATCATTTGAGGGTTGTGATCCTAAGTTGAAATCAGATTTATATGATGTAGTTAATGCACACCATGATATGTTTCAAAAGCCAACAAGATTGCTTCTATAAAGGGAGATTCAACATGATATTCAGTTGCAGCAAGATTTTACTCTTCCAAACATTGGCATGTATCACATGTCAATAATGGAGAATGCTGAAATAAAGAGGCAAATCAAGGAGATGTTGGACAAAGGAATCATAAGGACAAGCACTTCGCCATGCGGTTCACCCATATTCTTGATTCCAAAGAAAGATGGGACTTGGTGCATGTGTGTAGACTTTATCGAGCTTTGAACAAGATAATGGTAAAGAATTGATACCCACTCCCAAGGATAGATGATTTTCTTGATCAGCTGAAAGAAGAAATTTTTTTCACTAAGTTAGATTTACAATGTGGATATCATCAAGTAAGAATTGCAGAAAGTGAGATATGGAAACTGCATTCAAAACCAAGCAAGGATTATTTGAGTCGTTAGTAATGCACCAGAAACTTTCATAGATGTTATGGATGGTGTTTTGCATCCATTTCTTGATGACTTTGTGATTGTGTACTTAGATGACATATTGATTTTCAGCAAAACAAGAGAAGAGCATGTCTTGCATGTGAATAGAGTGCTTGATGTTTTGAAGAAAGATAAATTGTTTCTTAAGATGTCAAAGTGTGAGTTTGGAAATACTTCTTTGGTTTATTTGAGACACATTATAGGAAGAGGAGAGTTGAGAATTGATCTTTCTAAAGTGGAAACCATTGTCAATTGGCCCACACCCAGCAAAGTAACTGAGGTAAGAAGTTTCTTAGGTGCAACTTAGTATTGGAGAAAGTTTATTGCTAACTTTTCTGTCATTGCAACTCCTATGCATGCAGCGACAAGTGTGAATAAAAGCTTCCAATGGGGATGCAAAGAACAACAAGATTTTGAAGCTTTAAAAGACAAGATCAGTTCAGCTCCAGTCCTTGCATTACCAAATTTGAGATAGCCATTCGAGATACAAACTGATGCTAGTGATTATGACATGGGCGCGGTTATTTTACAACATGGTAAGCCTATCGCTTTTCATTATGAAACATTCAATGGTGTTGTAATTAATTATCCTACATATGAGAAAGAATTGTATGTGTTGGTACAAAGAGTCAGAAAATGGAAACACTACTTTATGGGTAAAGAGATGATTGTACATACCGATCACCAAACATTACAATACTTGCAATCACAAACAAAATTGCAGCAATCACAACATTTCAGGAGGATGGATTTCTTCAATAGTTTCACTTGGTTATAATGTACAAGAAAGGTATTTTCAATAAAGTTGTTGATATGCTTTCAAGACCGATTATTTGTGCATCTTCTTTACTAAAAAATGATTCTATTGTACATGAGAGTTAAATAGAACAATATGCACATGATGTTGATTTTCAAGATGTGTATGCTAGTTTGAGTGAAGGGAATCAAGTTGAAGAAAATGATTATCACATGCATAACAATTTTCTGTTTCATTTGGGTAAGTTGTGTATACCACAAGGAGAGAGGCTAAGTGTCATGAGAGAAGATCATTCATCTCTTATTTTTGGACACTTTGGGGTAAGAAAAACAGTGGCACATCGACAGAGGTATTACTATTGGCCTCGCATGGTAGATAGTGTGTCGCGTTTTATAAGAGGTTGTTCTATGTGTGCAACAAGCAAGCCTAGTAATAGGAAGCTTGGGTTTCACATGCCACTACCGGTACCATCAAGGCCATGGGAGAGTGTCTCCATGGAATTTGTTGGAGGTCTAACTATGTCAAAAAAACAACATGATTATCTTTATGTAGTTGTGGATAGATTCAGTAAAATGTGTATACTTATGCCATGTAAGAAAACCATTACTGCTGAGCAAAGTACTGAACTTTATTTTCAACATGTATGGGTTCATTATGGTTTTCCAACTTCTATTTTTCGTGACAAGGATTCCAGGTTCATTGGGAAATTTTGGTCCAATCTTTGGATTATGATGGACACAAAGTTGAAAAACAGTACTTATTTCAATCTACAAACTGATGGACAAACTGAGGTCATGAACAGAACCATTGTGCATCTATTGAGAGGATATTGAATCAAACATCCTAAGTTGTGGGATGAGAAACTGCATTACATTCAGCACGCTTACAATTGGGCAAAGAAATCATCTACAAATACATCACCTTTTTAAGTATGCTTTGGGTAAAATCGACATTAGACTTCATGTTTGGAAAATATGTTGCAATAGATGGTCATAGTGATATTTACAAGGCTCAAAATTTCATTGAGAAAATTCATATTATACATCAACAAGTTAAAGAACAACTTGAGAAAAGTCAAATTAAATACAAGGAGAGGCATGAAAAACATAGATTTGATCACAAGTTTCAAGAGGAAGACGAGGTATGGTTGCCCATTAGCAAAGAAGGGATGCAAGGGGAAGGTAAAAATCTCAAACCCATTCACTATGGTCCATTCAAGATCATAAAGCAAGTTGGTAAAAATACATTTCAACTTGACTTGCCTTCATATATGCAATTGTATTCAATTGTTAATGTTGAAAACTTACGTTTGTATGAGCCACATTTGATCGATGATCAAGGAAGAGATGTTCAACAGCCTTCTATTAAAGATTTCTCACTAGAATTTCTAGATGAGCTCACGGAAGATACAATTCTTGACAGGAGGACAAGAGCATCCAAGAGGAGAAGTTTTGACTACCTTTGAGTTGGGCTCAAAGGCATTAAACCAAGCAAAGAAAATTGGATGGAAGTTGGAAAGGTGAGGGAGTTGCACCCTCATCTACTGAACACATAATCATGTCTTTTGGGGTCCAAAAGCTTCTCAATGGGGAGGAGCGATCAGATGTTCATAAATTTTGCTCAAAATTGAAAGTTACAGGATTGGATTGAAACTGCGATGGTTGTGTATATCTTGTGTTCCTGATTCCGGCATCGTGAATGGTTCGAAAAATCGATGACGTATGAGGTATATATTACATTCTGATCGATTTCCCAAATAGCTAAATTTTGTGACAGGGTTGACTAGGATGCCCAGTCAGCATGTAGGATGCACAATTAGCAAAAGGAATATTCCAAATAATGTTCCTTTCTCAGAGCCACTCAGAGGTTAACAAGTGGCATATTGTGATTTGTTGGAGGTTGTACATTATGGTTTGAAAGCCAATCAGAGGGTGACACATGGCCAGCCCTAAGGCTGCCACGTGTCCCCTAAACAGTGTATCAAAATTTTATGGAGGTCTGCAGGACTCGACCCTGCAACCTCTTGTAGATCAATCACCCACCACACCACTTGTGCTACACTATGATTCTTAACCATAGTAGTGGAAAAATTATATTTAAATATTAATTCATGTTCATTTGGAGGTTGGGACCGCCAACAGACCCAACCCATCGACGGTCCATGGTATATGGTCACATTGCAACATAAACATTAATGTTTATGGTTAATACCCCTCCATATCTGCAAACATTTATCATAACTGCAACCTTGTCACATTTCTACGGTTTCACCGACGGCTTCGGTTAACTCGACATCAATGCGGGTTTAAACAACTTTACCACAGTTCAAGCCTGAAGTTCCGGTGACATTTATGGAGCCGCGGGTTCTGGGGGTTGGCATGTGGCCACCCCCTACCCATAACATTTAATATTACAGTTAGAACTGGCAGAAACTTGGAGCGCCATATTTTTATGTAGATTTTGCCAAATTTAACTCCAGTTAAGTGGAGTTCTCCACATTTAGTGGAGCTTTTCTAGGTGTTACTGGTAAAATGAGTTAGGGACTCAATTTCTGCCCATTCTAAGTGAATGAAGAGTCAATATAGAACTAATTAGAGCATTCTAGAGCCATTAGTGCAAATAAAACAACCATTAGAGGCCTGTAAACACATGTATTTGCAAAATTTTGAGCATAATGAAAGATAGACATGCCATTGGGAGCTGGACCAGCAGATGTAACCTAGGAGGGGTGAACTGCTTCATCATGCCTAGTGTGTAAATATTATGTGGTGTTTTATTTCTCTATTTTACACTATTGTTCAGTGTTATTTTCTCTTATTTCATGCATCTAATTCACTAAAATAAATTATAATTCATGGTTAAAATTCTCAATCCTTAAGAAAACTATGGAGACAAGTATGCACATGTTTTATAAATGAAAATACACTTAGCACAACAAAACTAATATAGTCCTTTCAGATCAAAGAGTCTACCACATCGTTAGGAATAATTACCGCATTCCTTTCCCATTTTATTTTGTCACTCTAACTAATTATCATTTTCTTGTCCTGCAAATTTCTCTAAATAACATTGTGTTGTTTTCCACCATCTGTACTTGACTGCTCGGATCCTTCAGATGAATCCTCGTGATCTGAAGTAATATCATTTTTTTATGTCCTTATTTCCTCCTTCCTTTCACCTAGACATGAATGGTTATGTGCCCAAGTTCCCTTGCAGATACAGCATAGTCCTCTCCTTCTTAGTTCATTGTTGCTACACATTTTATTTTCTTTGTTCTTGCTTCCTCCTGTTAGAGTTCTATGTTATTGTAATCAAAGTCAAGTTTTCTCTTTCTTCTTACTCTAGTCAATTTGTAAAGTGTTGTTATGATCTCATACAGATCAAGTCTGAGTGTCAATTTAGGATAGGATATACTAAAGTTTTGAGTGGTGAAAGAAATCAAGTTATCAATTTCTCAAAAGATCTAGCTTTAGGAAGTTTGGGGTTAATATGTCGTCCAAGTCATGGATAAAAAGTAATAATTGGTTTTATTTTTCATTATTTGGACAAGTTAGTGGTGTCTTTCTAGTTAGTTGCATGGTCAAGTCAGATAGTATATCATATCCATGTTACCATAATTTTTTGTTGCGCTTCTCCCTTGTGTTGTGCTTGCACATTTTGAATTTGCAAGGTAATCATTGCAATTAAAGGAAGTTTGACACTATGTGAAGGATTTCAAAGACATGTTTTTGCTTTCAAAAACCCATCGAGAATGTTACTCATCCTCCTGATATACCCTGAATATCAAACGATATTTGTTGCGTTTTGGCTGTAGGGGATTTGTCACAGTTCGGAAAATCGAGGGTTTTCTAACCACCACGACCACCCTCACATTGAAAATTGATCTTTTCTCAAATTATTTATGATGTATATTGTTTAATTCATCTTAAAAAACCAAGGAGAGTACCCAGATGATCTTTCAACCCTCAAAATATTTAACTCACCTTGCTTTCCTCGTTGCTCCTCTATTTTCGTAAATTTATTGCATATAGAAAAAAATAGTTGTTGTGTTTTTTATTGTGATTTAAGTGCTTGTAGTTTAAGATTTTAAACATAGATTTTTTCCATTCAAAATCTTGCCAAAAACCATCATCCAAACCCTAATTCCATTCTTGATGCATTCTTAATGCACTAAGTTTTTACCGTTTCCATTGTATTGTAAAACCCTAGAAAGTTCTTCATTGTGAGTCATGAGAACAATAGACAGGAAGAAAAAATACAAAGGGGGTTAAATAGTGAGATTTGAGATCTCACCTAGGTGAATTCAAATCCAACTATCAGGGTTGCATTTGAGGAGGTTGGTTGCATCAAGTGTTGTGAAACGATACATGGTTACAATGTTCCACTCACTAAAGAATTTGCTTTAAACTTCATTGGTGTGGAAGCCAAGGTTGGAGAATTGAGGTTCCAAGTTTAAATGGTTTCAATCTCAGAAACTACAGATATCCCTTTGCATGGAAAACAATGGTTTAATATCATGTCATTAGATATGGTAAACTACAAAGATTTTATAAAGCCAATGTATAAAAACAAAAAATATGGGGCTATCATGCCAAGTGAATATCTTCTTGAACCCTACAAAAAATCAATCAAGGCGATCGAGAGATTTTTCAATTGTTAAGGCATAATTGGGAAGGTTTATCAGTACCACTTCAGGTTGTTGATTCATTTTACAAGTAGAAATCCTTTCAATTTACCTTTTTACTTTTTTAGGAGCATTGGTAAGATGGGCAATGAAATTCAGGCTAAAAAGAGCTAGGTGGATCCGATGTATATTTCATTTCTCATTGATAAAATTGTTGGTGGTGGAAGAGCTGAGGAATAAAAAGCGGTCATGGAAAACATTTTTAGATTCATCCAAGTTGGCAGTTGAAATTTCAAATAGTACCTGGAGAAAAAAAGATACACCCTCATTAGTGGCTAAGTATTTCCAACCAATAGTAGAAAGCTGAGTCAAAAGGCCATGAGATTTAGCTGACCAACATGATAGGAAAAAAGGAAAAAATCTTCATTTATCTCTTGAGGTGGTGGAGGTTTCCAAGAAACCACACACAAGAGCTGCTACAAAAAGGTTACCCATTGATAAAACACCTGAAAATCATACTAAAGTTAAAGACACCATAAAGGATTGTTTACCTTTCCACTGTCTATATATTCTTCATTTTCACATCGTAGCACTGGAAATCATTTGCTTAATTTGACTAGATGATCGATGGCTTTTCCCTCTCCCTTGCTATCAAATTATTGAAATTATTCTACCTTAATCAATAGACCTAGCCTAATATCCAAAATATTTCATAAGAGATATCCTTATCTAGGTTTGGAAGGGCTACCTTTGAGCCTTAAAGTTTTTTATGTGGTTACCTTTGGGTTCCTAACCCTAGCCTAGAGGAATGACGAAGTGCTAACACATCCATCAATCCTCTTCAGCTCATTCCTAGTGAAGACTCTTCTGAGCAATTTTATGTTTTGAATGACCAACTTTTCAACTAGACCATAAGAGACTGATGATATAAGTACTTCCTTTCACCAAATGATCAACAATATTTATCTTAGTATATCGTAGATGTTGACATCTCCTATTAAAAACAATGAAATAATATTTTTCATGCTTTTTTTGATACAATATGGATTAGCTAATGTAATATTGGTGTCAAAGTTCTAGAACACCTAAAATATTAAGTCCTCACATCCCATATTCAACATGAATGTTCCAAAGCTAAAGTCTCCCATTTGTTCTAAAATTTGTGTCGCTTTTAAAAGGTAGGAAGCATGATGTTGCTTAACCTTTGAAGGGATTCTACTCTTAGCTAGAATATCTCCATCGTGATATCATTATTGTAAGGCATTATATCCAATGTTAAAGTGATGATCGTGCTAAGATAAGAGGCAACTGTGATCCCAGATTATTCACAAGGATGCTCCGAGAGTTTGGGTTTTATTAGCGTAAGCATGGATGGCTTGAGATCCAAAATAAGTTTCTTCAATTCTAGCAGCCCCACCTCGAACAAACATGTCTAATTCCTCCAACTTATGAAGGTGTATGACTAACTTTGTTTGTTGCAGTTCAAATCTCAGTGCGAAGATACACTTTCCTTTTACATCTTCCTTCTGGATATCCTTTGATTGTTGAAGGATAGCAAGTACCTTCTGAGAGAAAGGCTTGTTGTTCTACGCTTGCTTATGATCTGCTAGTTGTTTCCATTTATCCACAGAAGTATTGTATCCCCAAGAATCAATTGATGTATTATTATTTTGTTTCATGTGGTATTTCACTAAGTAAAATTATGACATTATGGTTTGGCATAAATGGATCTCAATACTTAGTCTTCCTTCTCTCTACTCGTCTTTATTAAATAAAATAAATTTACACCTCTTTGAGAAAAGAAAAGAAAAATGATAAATATTCATCCTCCATAAGGAAATGGAATGGTTTCAACTAGTGGAGAAAATAATACCAAATGCAATAATAGCTAGTGTAGAAGAAATTATCCTGAAAATAATTAAAGCCTCAAAATCGACCTCCTCCAATAAAGGTTGGGAATATTTTGTAGGTATTTCTGCAAATAATAAATCCTTGAATCATCCTCCTTCTACATTAAACCTTTACAGTATAAATATTCTCCTAATAGCTATATTTCCACTATAAGATACTTTAAGCTAATTATTTAAAAAAAATCTCTCAAGCACCATCACTTCCTCCATTAACCAATACATAAATGACATAAATATTAATCAAATAAAATCCAATTTTTTTATATGATAACATAGGATTGTCAATAATTTAGGAGCACTTGTGAATGGGCCCAAACATACAACTATACTACACCAATTATCACAACCAAATGAATAGTTCAATCAAAATTATAAGTGTAAAAATTAGGAAGATAAATTATATTCATGACAACTATATACTGTGAAAATTCCTAGATCTAGATGATCTCCAGAATCCTACTGCAACCAACTGAATTTAATTCTCCTATTTTTAACTTAAATTATAGAATTATTTCATATTTCTTCATGAAATATTGAATAAAATTATTGAAGCAACCTATGCTTAATTAATTATGATTATGAAGCAAGGAAACTGATCAAAGAGAAATATACACATAGTACACCATTATTTTTGGATGAAAGTCCCCGGAAAAACACAATGCGGAAAAACCGATGCAACAGATCTGAGCATTTGATTTGATTAAGTAGTAGAAAATTTTGAATACATCTCTGAATACCACACAGGTAATCTAGTTACAGTGAGAGAAATACTAGAAAAAATATTGTGAGTTTTACCTCACTCAATCATTGAAAAAATCTCGGTTGATCTGGTACTAGATGAAGTTCCCCTGGCAGGCCCTGTGCCTCCTCTACACAATCCCTACGTCATTATCTGTAGGCACTACGTCACCCATATAGGTGATCAAACTGTAGCCAAAAATCACCGCTTTAATCCTCCCAGTCTCACACCCCAGTTCCGACTTCTGAAACTGATTCTTATGCAAAATCTTAGGTTCTTTCTCACCCTTTACACTGCCTCTGCGTGGCCCTGTGACAACCTCTGTGTTAGTATGAATCTTTCTTCGTAAAAGATCACTTTAGCTACGCATAACAAATAGCCCTAACATCAATTATGGCTACCAAATATCTTTAATTCAGCAATTAGGTGTTCCCAAATAATGCTGCAAAAATCCATATCTAAGCATAAAAGACATTAAGCAGATAAAGTAAAATATGGCTCCATGCATCCAATAGACAAGACAAGGACAATGTATTTGAAAGAATTTTTTATATTATATTGAAAAGGGGCACCTGAGAGGAAAACAAGAAAGGTGTTTTCCGGTTCTCCTCAATGGGATGGGTTCTTGAAAGTCCTCAGCATTTCAGATCTAAAATTCCTCTCTCTTATTGGTGTAGAAAACCCAGACAAACATAGAACTCAATGGGAGTTCACAAGGCAAAAAAATGGAAAATGGTGACCAAGAGTAGATCCAGAGTGATCTAATGCAATGGAGGTGACTAATGAATGGGGAAAACCCTTCTATTTATAAAAAAATATTGGGGTGTTCTAGAACTCGGTGTATGAATAAAATATTATTAATCAAATTCTAGAATCACCCTTTAGGAATATTTTATTATATTTGTTGGAGGGAAAAGGTCTTTTGACTTGGGTCAATTCCTTTATTTATAAACAATAAATAAATAAATGATTTATTTATTATTTTATGGAGATGGTGGGAATATAATTAAATAAATAATGATTTAGTCAAATTTAACTAGGAATATTATTTAAATAATGATTTGAATAACTTATTCCTAGGAAATAATCAAATAAATACTGATTTATATAATTAATTTCCTTGTTTTGGTTAAATATGACCAGGAAATATAAACGAATAAGTTATTATATGTGGTGAAAGCAATTTTACTTAGGGTAAAATTGGTCTTACATGGTGTACTTGGGTTCATCTAATGATAATAGGTTAGATGACCAGAAAATGGTGTAACACTCTGTGAAAGAGATGTTGGATCACTCTTTGTTTCTCTCTGCTGATGATTCTTTGGATAAGAAAATATCTCTCCAGAAGCTATCCATGCCCCTCACTTCGCTGGAATCAATAAGATCTAATTCTCCTCTTAGCACTACTCACTTCAGAAAATAGATCACTTATATTCACGTGGTGTATCTTTCCAAATGACCCTCAATCCTTCAGTTGTAGCCTTCTTTTTGATACTTCAATGACAGCGATTAGATATCCAATAAAAAAATAAGATTATAACATGACTTGATCCATGTTCTCTAAAATATTGACACCGTGTTTAATTACTACCCTTTAATTATTTAATTTTCCTAAGTTTAAACTTAGTGTCACATTAAAATAAGTAATTATTTTAGTAAAACACATTCCGAGTGGAATTTTCACTAATTATTTCTTTTTGCTTTGGAATACATCTGCCTAAGCCACTCCGCCAATTTTGAGACTTAGATAACTTCCGATGCTACCAAAAATCAACACTCCCTCTTAGTGAGGAAATTTCTCTAACAACATGCCTATTGCACATTTCTGTGACCCGGAAGCATCCTCTGCACTATTGATGTCTGACAAGTTGTCCACCAACCAATATGTTGTTGTTTTAACTATATTGTTTCCCTTGAAACTACCACTTCTATTGGAACGGGGTCTCCTAACAAGTTGCGAAACTGGTCCATTTTGGATATTTTTGATATATTTTAATTAGATTTAATCTAGCAGAGGGGTTTTGGGGTGGGTTAAAGCCCCGAAAGCATTGTAAAGGGTAAAGGGGTAAACCAGGGGTCCAAAAATCATACATTGCGGACCATAGGCTAGATTTTTATAAGTAGAAGAGCATTTTGTATTATAAAGGACAAGAATGATGAACTATTGATTTGAATTGTGGTTTAAGCTATCTGTCTGGGTTTTGGGGAATAGACTCCTGCTAGTTGTGTGCACGAAGATCCAAGTCCAGCTATGTGTGGACCTTACTACTGTGTGCGCACGTTGGGAAGGGAATTGTAAGGGATAATTGATGAATGAATGAATGAATGAGAAGGATTGATGAAGTACTGCATCTGTGAGTAATCTGTGTATGAATTATTGGTAATTACTGTGTTGTGTATTTCTATGTTTAAGCTGCGAAGCTCTATGTAAGTGTGTTTTTGTACTTCAATCTATTCTGTTTTGTTTATGCACTGCCCGATTACTATTATAGCAGCATATATAATTATAGATCTAGTGCACGTGGATGTGAATAGAAACCCTATGGGCTGTGTGCAGTATAAGGTGATCTGGGCATCGCAGGATCAAACGCAGTTCTGCTTGCCTTACCTATCCTTTCTCAGGGTGCGGAAACCTGGTTCCAACACCCACCCATACTACTTCGAGTGAGACTTTGACCTGCGAAAGCATGTCACTGCCGAAAGGGCCAGTAGTATAGGGGTTTGTTGGCAAACCTTGGACACTGAACCTGGGTCAGGACCCCTCGAGCCAACAAATGGTTTCGTTGCCGGGACCTAGAAAAGTATGAGAAAGGGATCGGGTAATGACAAGAGATTGCTGGAAACTCAAAAGAAAGGAGATAGAAGACTGGTTCAAAAGGCAGATCCAGGAATTCGCCGTAAAAGAAAATTGCAGTGAAAGGCTAACAGTAGAAAAGTGGAAAAATGGGTACATTCTGACAGAGAGCTATGAAATATTCTTTATGACATTCGTGATTCAACTCTAGGAGTGGTTGACCAGACTAGTTGAATTCCATAAGTGCTGGAAGGATGAACGAGTCACTCATTGGACCCAGAGCTGATCCGACAGCTCGAAAAGACTGATAATACTATCACGCGCATGGTAGATCATTGGGTGGATAGTGTGCTTGGACGATTTGTGACGAAATTTGCCATTGATCAGTTTGTCTCATATTCTGAAGCTGAGCGACGATTATTTAAAGGGTTTCGGGGCAAATTCCTGAGGACATTACCGTTGTTAATCATTATATTAATGTGTGAAAAGAGCATTCTGTGTAGTCATACCAAATGACCTTGGGCCTACACGGGAGTGCGACGCGCAGTAGTAAATACTATCGGACCAACCTTCATGGGGGGGGATCTGCCTATGATCTATTGCAAGAACCAGCTATGCAAGAGCCCACAGTTACATCACCACCTAGGCCGTGCAAAGGTAAGAATTCACCCATACCACAACCCCACCTAAACAGTGATATGGCTACGCACCTGAAATAACCTACATTCAAGGCGGTAGGAGATGAGGATATGGACCAGTTTTGGTTTGTTGCAAACTCCGTCTGGACTGCGCAGAATGTGGCGAGTGATACCATAAAAGGGCATAACTGTCACTGGCATTCGAGGGCCAGGCCCTGGACTGTTATATGTGATACATTGCTCAAAATGGGAGCACATCCATTTAAGACATCAAAGACGCTCTGAAGCAACAGTTCCGGAAACCGAAATCTTATTCCCAACTGGTAGCAGAAGTAAATGACTTCAAACAAGGTGCAGTCAGTATGGGAGGCTGATCAGCAGTTGAATAAGGCAATCAGGGAAGGAGGATTCGAGTATGATGATAGATAGCATACAGAATGGTTCATTGCTATGCTGTTATCTCACCTATGCACGCCAATGAGTCATCAGACCTTTGAATCACAGGGGAAATCTGTGGAAGTCACTACGAAACTGGAAGCTACCCCCCAAGAGGATACGTCGGCAGGGGTACAAAAAATTTAGGAAAAACTTGGGGCTATGCACATGGAAATATAGAACCTGCGAAAGGAGCGAGGAAGGGACGGTTGCGCAAATCTTTGGTCCATACGATGTCAGGTGTCTCGCCATACAAAATATCAGTGCCCTCTACTAACGGATTACATTCAAGTAGGAGGACCTAGACCGGTACGCCCAGGGACTAGTAGGGAACCTATTCTGTCACGACCAGGATCAAGCGGATCTGTGCTATGGTGTGATGACTATCGGGTAGCAGGACTTCACGATATGAACCATTGCCCTCGGCTAGATGCGTATGTTCTAGAATTGAAGCAACAATGGTGCAGATTCTGCCGATCAGTGGCAAACGATGAGAAGAACTGTCATACTTATGACTTTATTATGGGTTGTGGGAACTTATATTGGGTACAATCAGACCCTGTGTTACCAAGGATTTCTACACACTTTGGAGGATCACCGGCCAGAGGCAGAGGAGGTCGGGGAGGAAGCGCAGGACGAGGACGTGGATAGCTAATCTATTAGAACTGTGCGAAAATAGGACACTTTGCTAGAGAATGCCCAAATCCCACCAGAGCATCGTGCAAGTATTGTAGGCAGTTGGACCATGTGGTGGAGGATCGCCCAATTTTAATAGTGAATATGCAAGAAAAGCAGCCTACCCCTACGTAGAACATACAACGAGTTAAAGTCGAACTAAGGAATGTGAATCCAAGTGTAAAATTCATGACATGTATTGGGATGGCCACCTAGGGAGAAAAGGAGGAGCTTGCCCCTCGGAAAGAAGTGAAGGAATAGGTACCATTGACAAGCCCCACACAACAACCGACACACCTCCAAATAGAAGAAGGAGTGGAGCCCTTTTTGAAGGCATGTATGAAGTTTCTATGAAACCCACAGTCCGTAGGAAATCTCTAGGCACTAATGAATACCTACGCAGCATGGCCCAATTAATCCCTACGACCAAGGATGTACATAAACTATATAGCTATAAGAAATGCACCGGAAGAGAAATGTGGTTGACTGCGCAGATTGGTGACTACGAAATGGATCAGGTCATCTTGGATCTTGGATTAGATGTGAATGTATTACCAAAGCAGACATGGAAATGAATGGGAGAGCCTAAATTAGAATGTTCCACCATCCAGCTGTGCATGGAAAATCAACAAAAAATCACTCCTCTAGGAAGGCTGCCAAAATTCATGGTTGACATCGCAGGGGTAAGGGTCCTAGCTGACTTTGAAGTAATAGAAATTGTGGAAGATGAAGATCCTTACCCTATGCTCCTCGGATTGGACTGAGCTATAGACATGGGGGGTGTCATCAATCTCAAGAAGCATAGCATGGTGTTTGAAAAAAAAGGCACGTGCGTCATAGTACCACTAGATCCGGCAAAAGGTGCATAGTATACAGAGCCAGCCTATGAGGAGGAGGAAATAGATCACTTTTATAAATTGACTGCGTGGGATGAATATCGAATGAACCCCACAAACGAAGGAGTGCTCTGTTGGGAAAAGGACAGTGAATGTTTTTCTGACTCTGACGAAGAGCTGGAGAATTGGCAAGGTCGGTTGCACGAGGTCTCGGCACTACGCTGTCTTTGGACCACTTGGAATTTCCGTCGCATCTATACTAAGGAAAGAGCCCTACCTTACCATGATGACATAGGAGAGAGTAAGGAGATTGATGACCCTAAGATCCCCACAGAACACAGGATAGGAATACTACCATTAACACTACGCGGAGCACCCGCGCAAGGGCCGGTATTCATCACTCAGGAAAAGTATTGGAATAGGGTAATCCTGTGTTTAGGGATCCCAGTTGCCGGATGGGCCCCACGGTCCGTTGACCTACGAAGATACTTGCTGACATACAATACTCAAGGGTACAATCAGACCTTACCTGGACAGACCCCTCTAGTTACAACTTCCCTAAGTGTAGGTTCGAGTACTGACCCACCTGAACCCACGTGCAATTGGGAGAACTGGCGCTCGCTTCAAGTAATAGATCACATAGAGACACTTGACACAACTTTACCGAACTAGGACGTCCCACCCAAGGATGAAGAGCCTGGCTCGAGAAGATTGGTGGCCAACTTGCAGATTTGGTACCGGAGCCCTGTTAGGGAACACCTCACATCAACCTTAATTCAGGGTACGTGAACAGCACACAGACATCACTCAGAATCTGATATTCCGTGGAATAGACATCAAGTCCGAATAATGACGACCAGTACACCCCATTTGGATAAGAAAGGACCCTTGTAATTACGCACAAGAGGCGGCGAACCATCAATGCAGCCATTTATGGTAAGTTTAATCCGAATTGTTGATGGTAACTTTCCTGTATGATCTACTCCCCCATTAAATAGCTCCGAACGACGTGCGGGTGGTAGAATAACTTCGCAATAGGCTATTTATTGGTTCTACAATATGCTCCTGTTATCGACCTACTAGTTTTCTGGCGCGGTCGTTGTCTTGTTACTAATATGGACCAGAACCCACCGAATGATCTATTCCCGAGCTACTCAGTACCCGCAGACAATATCTTGAGAAGGCCTGAGAATGTTGAGTGTAGTCAAAGGATTGAGCGTTGGCTTCCTGTAGAAAGAATTGGCTACGAGCCACGTACAGAAGGGCACCAGTACGGTGCAATGGGAATAGTCGACCTTCACACCCCGGGGACAACCACGGCTTTAAGCGCAGATGAAGGTACGCGAGCATCCCGCTCCCCCGCCCATAGCATCACAGTCAGGTCACCGCTGGTTCTGCGCAAAGAAGGAACACTGAGGTACAGGGACATGTTATGACTTCTCCGCAACTCCAGAGTACCGCCCAGCAGAAGCAATGTTTGTTCGCTCCCTTGCACTGCCCTAGTTAACCATCATGATCCAACTGCTGGGGACATCCAAATAGATTTGTCATTCCTATCAAACACAAAGCTCCGATAATTATACACCAGAGTTGTGCGAGAGGTTAATCACCATGACCAGGCCGCACGATAGCAATCCAAAATATCCCTGCAAGAACGGGCCCAGCGGGTTGCATGGGTCGTAGAAGCAACGAAGGTTATTCAAGAGAAACTTACGCAGGGTACGCAGTTGGCCAAAACAACTACGCAGCTCTGGATAACGGTCCAGTACCATCCTCTACTTCAGCAAGCCCAGGAAGACCTCTAGCAGGAAAAAGCTACTCTCAACCAAGTCAGAGCCCCCATTCAGCATCTCGTCATGATGGACACAGTCACAAACCTTTTCCACGCCAAGCATGTCATCAGGAAACGATTGAGACCATGGGACACCACCACCCTCCAGATAAATCAGGATGCTCAGGCTACCATTTCGCGCCTCCACCATCTGTTAGAGCAAGTTCTCGAGGCACCAGATGGCCCTACCTCCCTAACGCTTGTCAACATTGTGCAGCGAGCTGCTGCTCAGAGTCAGGAAGTACTCCCTCTGCTCCTCTATGCTCTTGGTAACTTGTGTGTGCAAATCGAAGCCGCACCACCCCAGTGACTCGGGACGAGTCACAAGATTGTGTTGGGGGACTGTTGGAACGAGGTCTCCTAACAAGCTGTGAAACTGATCCATTTTTGATATTTTTGATATATTTTAATTATATTTAATCTAGCGGAGGGGTTTTGGTGTGGGTCAAAGCCCCGAAAGCATTGTAAAGGGTAAAAGGGTAAACCAGGGGTCCAAAAACCATGGGTTGTGGACCATAGGCTAGATTGTTATAAATAGGGGAGCATTTTGTATTGTAAAGGACAAGAATGATGAACTATTGATGTGAATTATGGTTTAAGCTATCTGTTTGGGTTTTGGGGAACAGACTCCTACTGGTTGTGTGCACAGAGATCCAAGTCCATCTATGTGCGGACCCTGTTGTTGTGTGCGCAATTTTGGAAGGGAATTGTAAGAGATAATTTATGAATAAATCAATGAATGAGAAGGCTTGATGAAGTACTGAATCTGTGAGTAATCTGTGTATGAATTATTGGTAATTATTGTGCTGTGTATTTCTATGTTTAAGCTACGAAGCTCTGTGTAAGTGTTTTTTTGTACTTCGATCTATTATGTTCTGTTTATACACTGCCTAATTACTGTTATAGAAACATATATAATTATATATCTAGTGCACGTGGATGCGAATAGAAACCCTCTAGGCTGTGTGCAGTATAAGGAGATCTGGGCATCACAGGATCAAACGCAGTTCTGTTTGCCTTACCTATCATTTCTCAGGGTGTGGAAACCTAGTTCCAGCACCCACCCATACTTCTTTGGGTGAGACTTTGACCTGCGAAAGCAGGTCACTGCTAAAAGGGCCAGTAGTATAGGGGTTTGTTGGAAAACCTTGCACACCGAAACTGGGTCAGAACCCCTCGAGCCAACAAATTTCAATGCTACATCCATATTATTAGTCATCTGTAATTTTTTCCTTTTCATAGATGAATAAATTATTATCCTAGATTTCTAGAAACAAAATTCATGAATATTGTCAGTTGTGGAAATCCCACTGCCTTCATTATCCTTAGAATATAATTTTCACTATTTCACTACTCTATCAGGTCATGGCTAGCCTATCACTCCCAGAAAACCCATCATGGGCTCATGCCACTCATTTTTTTTCCCATTTCTACACTTATGACCTTAGTACTTTGTTCTGCCTACCTATAACCCTTCCACTTCCACCTCAGATTTCCAAGTGGCCTAACCTTTTCCCCTATTCACCAAGTGCCTCAAGCATTGGTGGTCTCAAGCTGCCTCTCTAGGCTCTTAAGATAAATCAAAATATATAGTTTTGGGTCTGCAATGCATAAATTTTTTCATAAGCTTTGTTTTACACCTAAAGACCCCAAGTCAAGTTTTCATTCAAAGACAAGCCCAAAGAGCCTCCCACTAGGTCATCTAGGGTTTCATAGGTTATAGAATTGTTTTGGTGTTCTAAATCACTGCTTTACATGTGCCAAGAAGATGAGATTAAATGGAAAGGAGGGTCAGCACTTGACTGTCAAAAATAGATCAAAAATCCCTCAAGAAAGGCCTCCTTGGTCAAGACAACATTCTACAAAGGTATAATTGTGCATCTTAAACATTTCTGCAAGAATGTTGTGTAACCAGTTCCAAAAATAGAAGAAAAGAGATATCAACGCCTTAGAAATAAGCCACTTCGAGGGGGCAACCTCCAATGCATTACATAAATGAACAATTCTTGGATGATACAATTTACAAAAACCTCCTTTCTATATATAGGAGTCCATGGGGACATAATGTAATCCTAGTGGGGCCACAATGTAATCATAGCCGACCTAACAATAATAATTTAAGGGCACAATAATAACAATATGGGGGTTACAAGGGTACAATAATAACAATAAGGGGGTTACACTAATAACAATAACGGACTATACTAGTAATATAGGGACCTAACATGCCCCTCTCCTTCAAAAAAGTGTTCTCCTCAACACTTTCATATTGATATTGTTAGAGTGAATAAAAGCTTAAATTTATTTTTATTTATAATTATATTGTTAATTATTACAAAATAAATATTATTATTCTTATTTATCAATATTAATGCTAATGTTTTTTTTTTAAATATTAATATTCTTAATAATATTAATATTATAATGTAGATGTTATTATCTTAATAATACTAAATATCAAAAATTTAAAAACTTTATTAAGATTGTTAATATTACAAATATTATTTTTAAACATTATTAATATTGTATTTAATGGTATTATTAGTAATATTGCTTTTAATATTAATTCAATTCTTATTTTAATAATAATAATAATATAAATTTTAATATTATTTTTAAATATAATATAAACTTTATTATAAACTCAACATTCTACGAATATAAACATTAGACTTAATTTAAATTTTAATCTTAGATCTATAACTTGTTGTTTTGAATATATGTCATTATTATATTAATGAAATTTTAATATTATAATATAAAAAATAGCCATGAAAATGTGAATATTAGAATGTAAGTATTATTAATTATTATTGCTAATCTTAATGATGATGATGATGATGATGGTTAACATCCACTGAGACCAATCTTTGGTTTATCGGACCTAAAGAAAGGAGTTATTTAATTTGATTTAAGATTTTACTCCTATGCTTAAAAAGCTTGGAGAGAAGCCTCCCGAGCTCACTATAATTTTTACTTCTTAAATGGCTAGGAAGGTCAGTATTGCAACAAAGCTTATGAAATTGAGCTCTAATGTGGTTGTACGCGGGGCACTCTAAGAGGAAGTGATTTCCATCCTCGATGTTTTTTCACAATATGTGCCAAAATTTCATAGGTATTATAACATTCAAATGTTGACGGAGAAGAGTGATGTGTATAGTTTTGGAGTGGTGTTGCTAGAGATCATATCAGGTAGACCACCCATAGATACAATTTACAAATTTACCTGATGAGGAAGTGAACATCATTCGATGGGTAAGGAACCTTACCATCAATCATCCTAAATATAAATATTTAACAACACTGACATAGATTAACCATAGTAGTGCATTTTCCGCTAGAGATTAATCATAAATATTGGCATGGCATATTTACAGGTGACACCATATCTACTAGCTGAGACCGAAAGTGGTGCTCAAATAACATAAATTATAGACAAGAGGTTGCATGGAGGTTATGACATGAAATCAATGAGTAATGTTGCCAAAATAGCGATGATATGTGTTGAGGTTTTATCGTCTTGTAGGCCTAGTGTGAGAGAGGTAGTGGCAGAGCTAAGAGAGGCTATGAAGCATGAGGAGGATAAGGATTCTCTTTCAATTGCAGAGGAGAATGGGGATGTACTGACAGGCGAGGCCAATTCGAACCAACAACAAAAAGGAATGGAGTGGTGTGACAATAGCTCCAACATTCCAAATATAGGAAGATAACTTAGCCATGAAATGCTAAAAATAGTCTTAACGAGACTGTTCAGATGATGAGAGTGTGTAGTGTGATTAAATTCTAATATTCTCATTTTTTCCTAGATTGATCGCATCGCATTACCACTTGTCAATTTTGCAATTATGATATTGTAATTATTTAGTCAAAATCAAAATGTTGGTAACAGAATTACCATTTCACATAACTCTTGCATTTGGCATTGGCTTATTGAGGGGCCCTATGATGTTGAGCAACTAACTTCTTTAATATGTTTATTTTTTAAATAAAAATTTAGTCCACTGGCATCGATCATTCATAAAGGTGTTGACATATCCATGGAATAGCTATTCAGAAAGGTGCTTACATATCCATGGAATCTTTTAGATTAGAGGTAACGGTTGAGAAAATTCATCAAGTTTGATGGAATTTTGTCATAATTGAAATAACAAAAATCGATGAATTTTCCATTGACATGGTTCTCCTTGAAGTTGTAGCAACCTAAGGTATTCTAGTGTCTCAATACATAAACAAAAGGTGCATCCTATCTTGAGAAATTTTGAATTATATTTTCCAATTTAATTTGTTTGCTCAAGTTTTATGCTAGGAATTGGAAAAATAAATTTAAATTCAATATATATATATATATATATATATATATATACATAGATATAGATATATAAGTTGTGCTGAATTCAAAGATGTGTTTGTAAATTAGCATAAGTTTCTTAATTTCATTACCTACTTCAATAAAGATATGACCAATTTTGAAAAATAAAATCTACATGTTGATCAAGAACTTCACTTCTTCTCCATATGAAGTGTGAAAGGATGTGCTATGTAATAGGGGAGAATGTCACTTTATTTAATAATGTTCGTGTGACTTTATTACATGTTGATATGCGGAGATACGGTAATAAGTTCAGTAATCGGTAGTTTGGGACGAGGGTCGTTATCATTCATGATGGGCCATATTTAGGCACTCCTCTCACACACGAGCTCATGTGGATGGGAGTAAGCTAGGTTCTTTCACCATTATTATCTAGGAAATCTAGCTTAAAGGCACTCATTTTAATCAACCTATACTTCAACCATCTAGTCTCGTTTATGGCCACTAGCGAGATCTTTGGTATTCCTTCCTCTTTTTTCTCTTCTATGATTTTGTTTTTTTCAGATTTTCATGGTCACTTTTACAGGCTATGAGATTTCAACATGTGTGTCTTAGTCCTGATTTTAGGTTTGTATCTATTGCTAGCTTCACTTATATTTGTTCACCAATAGGAGGGAGTATTGTGAAAAGGGGCATGGGGATCATGGCTAGCAAGGAAGCTCGAGGCTTGCATGAAGGTGGAGACTTCAACCCAATTATTAGTTGAAATTAATCAAGAAATTTTGTTTCATAGTTGTGTGTGTGCCTTATTTTAGACTCAGTTCCTATATTCCTAAGGAAGATAGGAAGAAAATGGATGCTAACACTCTAAAATGCATATTTTTAGGGTATTATTTTGATTTTAAAGGGTATAAGATGTTTAATCCATCTACTCACAAGGTATTTTCGAGTAGAGATGTAATCTTACATGAACAAGTTGATGAAGGGAATAAGGACATAAGGTATGAGGAATGGAACATGCCTTTAGTGATTGATGACAACAATAATGAAGCCAAATACAATCATTTACAACAACAACAGAAAGAGGAATCTAGTGATGTGGATACATCCATCTGTCGAAGTCCATTTAGAGGTGAGCAAGAAAACACACGGGACAGAATTGAGGCACATCCTCTACTAAGGAGATAAGGATGACAAAATCACTTACCTACAAGGTACACAGATTATGCTCTTATGACTAGTATTTTTAATGCTGTTGAGCCCATGAATTATAATTAAGAAAATCAGTATGATGAATGGAGGTCAACTATGAATGAAGAGTATGAGTCCATAATTAAAAAAAAAACTTGGGAATTAGTTGAATTTCCAAAAGGAAAAGAGCCCATTGGTTTTAAATGGTTATATAAGCCTAAGTTCAAAGTAGGCGATAGTGTAGACAAGTATAAAGCTAGGTTGGTGGCCAAAGGGTACTCATAGAAAGAAGGGGTTGATTATGAGGAGAATTTTTCTCCTGTAGCTAAGTTAAACACTATCAGGATGTTAATAGCTCTTGCTACAAAGTAACATTAGAGCTTACACGCGGCTAGATGTAAAATCTACTTTTCTAAATGGAGAATAGAAGGAATAAGTGTATTTAACACAACCTGAGGGACTCATTAAAAAGAGGCAGGAACATTTGGTCTGTAAATTAAAGAAGAAATTGTATGGGTTAAAAGAGGCTCCCAGATCTTGGTATGAAAAAATAGAGTCTATCTTCTTATAGATGTTATAAGAGAAGTAAAATGATCCAAATCTGTATACCAAATTTGATTCAAAGGGGAAGATTGTGTCGATTTCCTTATATGTTGATGATTTACTTGTTACTGGAAATTCTGATGATTTCGTTGAAGAAATTAAAATGCAGATGTCATGGGTATTTGAAATGAAGGAACTTGGAGAACTGCATTATTGTTTGGGTCTTGAAGTATGGACTTATTCTGACCAAATTTTTGTTACTCAAGGAAAGTATATCACGGATTTGTTGAAGAAATTTCGAAATGGATCAGTGTAAATTTGCTTCAATACCTATACAACAGAATATTAAATTTCAAAGTGATGATGGTTTTAAAGAGGTGGATGCTACATTATACAAAAAACTAGTTGGAAGTTTGATTTATTTGATTACAACCATACCTGACTTAACATATTCAATCAGTGTGTTGAGTTAGTTTATGACAAAACCTCTTGAAAATCATTAGGTGGCAAAAAAAGGTGTCCTAAGGTATCTTCAAGGAACCATAAATTTTGGCATAAAATATAGTGATTATTTTATTGTTAAACTGATAGGTTATTTAGATTCAAATTGGGTTGGAAATTTGGACAATAGAAGATCTATAACGAGGTATTCTTTCAATATTAGGTCTGGGGTCATTTCTTGGAGCAGTAAAAATAAGAGTATTGTATATTTATCATCAACAAAAGCAGAGTATCAAGTTGTATGATGCAGGAGAAGAACAAAATGATTCTACAATGATTAAACGTGACAACCAAATTTCAATCAAGCTGGTAGATAATCATGTTTTTCATAAAAACACAAAATATATAGATACTAAATTTCATGTTTTTAGAGAAAAGTTTCAGCCCAAAGAGGTTTTTCTTGAATATTGTAACACCTGTGAAAATGCAACTGATATCTTCACCAAGCCTCTTGGGAAGATGAAATTTGAATTATTTAGGGAGATATTAGGTGTGCAAGTGAATCCTTTCTCCATTAAGGGGAAAAGTTGAAATTAATGGAGAAATTTTGTTTCATAGTTGTGTGTGTGTCTTAGTTTTAGACTTAGTTCCTATTTTCTAGGAGATAGTTTTGATCTCCCTAAATTGAATGTAATCTTATTTATTTTTTATTTTATGATGAATGGAATAGAGTGGTAATGCTTGGGTAGTCTCCAGGTGTAGCTTGTCTCACCTGTGAGCTACTAGTTTCAGATTACAATTTTTTTAACTAATTATTCTTTCCAATTTTTATCTTGGTATCAGAGCTCTGTGTGAGTTGGGTCTATGGGGATTTGAGCCTTTGTAGCTGAGAGTCTTGGCGGTTGAGATCAGAGAGCCTTGGTGGCTGGAATTAGAGGTACGATGATATATATTTTTTTGGGTGTGACAGAGCGTTGTTTTTTCTGAATAAAACTGTGTAGCACCCCCCAACAAAGAGAGGTTACGCTTACAAGCACTGGCAGTACACAAGGACAGAGTGATGTCCAGCGCGGATGGCTCGTGCTGATACCTGCATTGATCGTGAAAACTCATAAGAATTTTCTTCAGCGCGACCTGTGACAAGGTGAATCCACACTGGTGATTTTTTCCTATTAAAGGCGGCCCGAGACTAGATGTACCTATGTTGATGGTCCAGTTCATCTGTTTAGAGTTGGATCCATAGCACCCTGATGTAGAGATGTTGGAGGATCTAGAGTTAGATCTGTAGATCTATTGCTGGAGGATTTGGATTTATATCCGTAGATCTATTGTTGGAGGATTTGGAGTTAGATCCATAGATCGAATTGTTGGAGGATCTGGTGTTGGATCCAAAGATCAATGACTGAATTACAGGATCTGTAGATTAGATGAGTGGATATGTTTATCAAACAAGCTACTGGTGGTGCTAATTGAATTAAAGCAGGGCCCTATTGACTTTTTGTTTTCTATCACAATGAATAATCACATTGCAGAGACATAGCTTAATGAGAAAAATAATCTCGATGGGTCAAATTACATGAACTAGAAGTTCAATTTGCAGACATTGGTTGAGGGTTCTAGTGCGTGGACAATCACAAATGGAGATGAAGCAAAGCCGATTGCAGTTGTAGGTGCCACATCCACATTAGTTCAAGAGTGGGAGAAGATGGAAATAAAGTGAAGCTGTTATTGAATATGTCGGTAAAAGACAACATAATCAATCATATCCAAGACTGCAAAACCACTAATGAGATTTGGGTGACCCTCAAGGATTTGTATGAAACGAAAAATAAAAAATCATGTGTTGTTTCTGAAGAGTAATATTTTCCCCATCAGAATGGAAGAGAATGAATCCGTTGTTGCATTCATATCACAAATTAAAGAACCGAGAGACAAGTTAGGTGACATAGGGGAGAAAGTATCAAACTTTGATCTCATTACAACTAACTTAAATGGCATGCTGGAGGATTATCAAATGTTCATTACAAGGCTTGCAGCAAGGGAGAAAGCTCCCACCTTTGAATAATTAATAGGGATTTGTTGCAGGAAGAAGAGAGACGTAAGAATATGAAGCCTCAGAATGCAGATCTGGCGTTGGTGGCAAAGAAAATGTTCTTCAAAGGGAAAGCAGGAGGACATAAAAGCGGTGGCCCATCTCAAAAAAATCCATTTTTAGGTATGTCATCCATTAAAAATTATTCATGAAATAAGTGTTTTTGTTGTGGAAAAACTGGTCATGTTGCTAGAGACTATTATAAAAAGAAGAATGATGAAAACAGACATGGATACAAGAGGCATACAGGGAATTTTGCTGGAAAAGATCTAAATCATGATCTCACATTATTTGTCTCTGATACTGCTCTTTTTTCTGAGACCAATGAGGCTGGAACTTGGTTTGTGGATTCTCGAGCATCCACTCATATTACATGTAATAGACACTAGTATGAAAATTTTAAGGAGACTAGTGATAATATCAAGCGCATCCAAAATTTCATGTATGTGCCTCCCATTAAAAAGAATTTGATCTCTATCTCCATGATTACAAATCAAAATTTAAAGGTAAATTTTTTTAAAACTTACAGTATTGTAAATGATTTTTTGGATCATCAAAAGTCAGTCGCATCATGAATAAAGGTTGGAGACATGTATAATTGAAGTGTTACAAGAATGCCACATAAAGCTTTAACTTCAATGACTATGAAAAGCGAGAATATTTGGCATCAAAGGTTTTGCCACATCAACCTTCATGACTTATTGCTACTGCAGAAACAAGGTATGGTTGATGAACTTACTATTTTAAAGAATGAACATATTCATTGTGAAGGTTGTGTGCTTGGAAAAATGCACAGGGATGAATTTCCCTCTAGCTTATATCAAAGAAAGAAAGATATGATTAAACTTGTGCATACTGATATTTGTGAACCTATGCAGACAAGGTATTTAGGTGGAGCTTACTATTTCCTATTATTTATTGATGAGTGCACAAGGTATAGTTGGGTATACTTTCTTATAAAGAAAAGTGATACTTTCGAGTACTTTAAATCATTTATAAATTTGGTTGAAAAACAGCCAGGGAAAGTCATTAAAATTATCTGCTTAGATCAAGGAGGAGAATACATGCTTGGGAAATTCATAAAATACTGTAGAGATCATGGAATAGCACAGCAGTTTACAATACCCCACACTCCATAACAAAATTGGGTTGCAGAACTAAACAAAACATAACTCTGGTGGAGTGTGCAAATAACATGATGAAAGGTAAGAACCTATCCAATGGTTTTTGGGCAGAAGCAATTAGTGTTGCAATTTACTTAAATAATAGAAGTCCAACTAGGTGTCTTGATCTCAAGACTCCATTTGAGACTTTGTATGGTTTTAAACCCGCAGTCAATCACTTGAGAGTATTTGGTTCTAGAGCTTTAGCACACATTCTTAAGGAAGATAGGAACTAACTCTAAACTAAAACAGACACACAACTATGAATCAAACTTTCTCCATTAATTTCAACTTTATTCACAGAGTCCTTGTTGTCGTAAGTGAAGGAGGAGTTAAAGGAGTTACAATAAAATAGTTACAAGTAAAGCTAGATTATCCATAATTTTTGTTAATTGTTGTAGACATTTCAAATAAAATAAAAAAACCCACTTGAAATAATTTGTACAAAGAAAAAATGAGTAATAAATAAATAAATACACACAAGAGAAAGAAAGAAATCTAAAAAGAAAGAGATAATGTCAAAATTGCAAAATCCAAACCAAACAAAAAATTAAAAAATTTAATAATTAACAATGGAGTTGTCTTTAGTGCGACTTTTGAAGTTTCAGCCGGAATTCGGTGAAAATTTTTGAGGTAAAATCTTGGTTTTTGTTATTCAAACTAGTTTTTTGATTCTATATATGGATTCAGCACCCTCAAAAACTTCTAGGGCACTTCGATTGTACAAAGTTAGCAATCAAACTTCTCTTTTCAATAAATTCTTGCCAGAATTTAGAGAAATTACACCGTAAAAAGTCACCGTAAAAGCCTTCAAAAAGTCGCACTAAAGACTACTCGATTAATAATAATATGACATAATATAATAATGTGTAACATAATAGTGATATTAATTATAATAATATATTGGTAGTATAAAGAATGTATAATAATTATTTTCATAAATAGTATTATATTATAATATAAATATGATATAGTATATTATATTTTTATATTAATTATATATAATAATATTATAAAATATTATAGCCATATAATAGTGTTAATATAGTACTACTCAAATTTTATAATATATACAAAAGTTATAAATCAAATTATGCAATAAACCAAATTATGTACTTTTATTAAATTCAACCATTTGAGGGTTTATTGATATTTCCATAATGACTTTCATAATGAAGTTTTGGTTAGTAGACCTTTTTTTATGTATCTAGTTAGTATTTGGATATTTGAGACAAAATACATTAACTTTTGAAGTTGGTCTATTTTTCTATCTCACATATTTTGATATCATGTAATCTAGTATCAATTTAATAGAAAAAAACTTATCTAGAAAAAGAAGAAGAAAAAACTAAATAATTTTAAAATAGTATTACTATGACATTATATAAAACTAAAAGATATAAAATATGGTCCATTTTAAAGGAAGAGGAAACCAATAAATACAAAACCTACAAGATCACATAGAAGGAATAAGGAAAGGTGACACAATAGCAGAAGGGGGAGGAAGAACATAAAATGAGGAAATAAGCACCAAAAAAGAGTCAAATCTAATTTTTTGGAGAGCTTTGTTTCTTAATTTAAATAAGTCAATTATTGTTTATCTCAAGGCCACTATTAATTATCTCAAGAGTCTCCCTTAATGGTTTTCTCTAATGGTGGTATTATTTTGCATTAATTTTGACATCCCACGGAGTGTTCGGTCTTCATGGGGTGTTATGCAAGTCATGATGTGTGAAATTATTCATTCTTGATGTCTAATCCATGTTCCTTTAATTTTTTGTAATGATCATTCAGTTTCCCATTATAGCATCTTCCTAGAGAAATCTATTTTATAGACTCCTTTGTGTCAGTGTTGGTTGTTGAAAATAAGTAATAGTTTCCTTTTTTTATGAGAGACAATGCATGCAGGATTCTGAGGCAATACATGATGTGAAGGAGTGGGTATCGAACCCTAGTCATACTCTGGCTAGCAGAACCAATATTTTCTTGCAATTGACCTGTACAAGAGGATGAGGTCATTATTGGTGAAGTCACTAACAATGCTAAGAACAAAATTCTATTGGTCTTAAACAATCCGGTTCTTCAATAGAAAGGCATGAATAAGTGTTGAAGTCATCATTGGTGAAGTCACTAATAATTCTAAGAACAAAATTCTATTGGTCTTGAAGAATGTGTTTCTTCAATAGAAAGAGATGAATAAGTGCCCTAAGAAAATTCAAGGAAATATGGCACTCAGTGTTAGTCCCAGGTGCTACAACCTAAAGTTTTTTAACCCAATTCAGAGGGATGTGTTCACCTCTTTTAGTCTTTTACTTGATGTCTAGCTTTTTCTTTGTTTCCCTTTTTTATTCTACTAGTCCTATTAAGGATGGTTTGAAAAACTTAGTTAACACTTGGTTCATATCTATTCTAAGATAGATTATAGGAAATTGCTTTTATATTATTTTCAAATTCCTAGGGATACTTTTCCTTTAGAGATTACACTTATGAGCTTTATTTTTATTTTTTTATATAAATGTTTTGTTGTTTTATTAATGGTCTAGTTTCCAAAGCGGTATGCTACTAATAAATAAGAGACTTTAAACTTATGTAA
This sequence comes from Pinus albicaulis, assembly GCA_034641835.2. Lineage (NCBI taxonomy): Eukaryota > Viridiplantae > Streptophyta > Pinopsida > Pinales > Pinaceae > Pinus > Pinus albicaulis. The sequence goes on from CM076577.1 coordinate 1,402,230,061, forward strand.
TTTCCTAATAATTAAAATTTGACTTCCAATAAATAAAAATACTTATAAAAATTAAATATAATTATGCATATATCAATAAATTTAATCATATTATAAATATCAATGTATTTAACAAATAATGTAAATATAAAAAAAAAAAAAAAAAACTGCATTTAAATTTTTTTTTTTTAATATGTAATATTAAAGATATAAATTGATTTTGAAATATAATTATACAATTATATATAGAAAATTAATCTATATATTATGCTTATTTTTAATTAATTTAAAACAATTTTGAATTATATTTTAGCACTAGCATAATCTTATCACCATATTTGTGTACGCTTTTCTTTGAGAAACTGCATAGAAAATGAAATCGAAATTGAATGTTGAATTGAAAGGTTTTTTCATTCATAACATAACATGGGTCATAGATCTACAAACTAGGGTTTGTCATATCGAAGTCAACTTTCTGCAGCATTCACATTAGCTGGCTTCGGTCGACCCGCCAGATCATGTCACTTTGAAAACACCCCTCTCTGTCTATCGTATTGCTTCTGAGGGGTGGAGGCCCCATGAACGGCCCTTAGCATGGGCGGGGAGGTCTTCCCCTTCCGCGATGCAATAAAACACACTCCCTTTGTCCAATCGAGCCAATCTGATCCAGAATCATTTGCAGCAGCAACCACAAATACACCATTAATGGGGGTGCAATGGAAGGCATGTGACCGCAATCATTGCCTCCCAAAAGCAAAAATAAACCCTAAGTTTGTGATTCCAAAAAACCGTTTAGAAAAATATCGCCAAAAATTATTTAGAAAAATTATTAGGCATTTGGCCTCTAGAACAAGATATTCTCTAATGGATCCAAAACAAATGGGCCCCTCGGGGTCAGATTGAGCTTTGCCTCAGAGAAAAAGGCTTCTTCACTGTGATTTTTTTAGATCTGGAAGATAGGAAGCGAAGTTTTGAGAATGGAACCTATTTCATGAATAGTGTGGGACTTTTTCTTCATTACTGGGAAGAATGTTGCAATGAAGAGTTCTAGGAAGCTCCAGTCTGGGTCGAGTTGTTCTAACTCCTGGATGATTTCTGGGAATCTAATATCTTGAAGGGGATCAGGAATTCCATTGGAAAATTTGTGAAAGTCTCGAAGATAGCCAAAATAATATGGAATGTAACCTATGCCCGCATATGTGTTCACATGAATATCTCCCAATCCCTCCCGGAGTTGATATATTTGGTCTATCATGATTTCATTAGGACCCAACCACCATGTGACTTTCAAATTTTGTTTATGACATGAATATGACCACCTATTCTGATATTTTCCTCTTACTATAGTCATGGAAGCTCATCATGTAGTCCACTAGAGAGACAAAGATGGATTTGAACTGGTAGGTGGCAGGCAAAATCGACAACCACAGACGCAACCTGCGCCTCATAATGTTTGTTAAAATCTGTTGCCACCAAGATCTGTTCTGATGCCCCAACCACCTGAAAAACCCTTTCACCATTCTAGAGACTCTGGATCCGATGATAGCAGATCCAATTGATTTAGAAACTTCATCTCAAATACCTCTTCAGGAAATGGAGGAAGATAAACAAATCCCACCACAGATGGATAAATTCACAACCAAGAGAAAAATGCATGAAACCACGGATGAAGATCAAAAACTGAAGGAGATTCTCAATCGAGCAAGTAAAGTACTAGAGGTGGAGTAGAAGCACAATATACTTGGGCCTAAGTAAATAAAAATGCTCGAAATATTCAGGGTGTGGCTCAAAGCGGATGTCAAGGACATCCTTATAAACCAACTCAATCATTTTGGGAATATTTTCAGCCAATGTAGTGCTCATTTGGCGAAATAGGATACTGATCCAAAACAATCAGGTTTGAAGAAGGACGAAGGTATCTTGGCCATCACACTCTAAGACCCAGGCGTACATGATAAAGGAAATAAGGGCAGGAAGACGACAAAGGTAGTCATCAGGGAAGCGGGTGAAATTCTGCTCAACTATGGTCAGAAGGGGAAATTGACGGATTACTTCCCTCACTCCCTACCCCCTACCAATAAAAGTATTCTCTTAGAAAATTCATGGTTTCAATAGAAAATGTAAGCTATTCTCTTTGAAAGAAAAAAATATTAAAGTTAAACTGGATATTGTGTTATTATAGGAAACCAAAATGACAACAAATAAAATCCTAGAGGTAAGCCAGCTTTGTTGAAATCACAGTGAATTCATGATTATTGATGCCATTGGGATGTCCACAGGAATCACAATGCTCTAGAATCCTAATCATGTAATATTTAAGGACTAGATTGGCACACATTTCACCCTCTTGGGTAACTTTCGGCCTATTGGATCAGATTCTTGGTTTAGTGTGACATTTTTATATGGCCCCTCTATGCCTAAAGACAAAGCTCTATTTATTAAGGAAATATATGATCTTCTATCTATCCTATCTACCTATGATTAAATCATAGGGGGAGACTTCAACATAATCCGTAATCTGAATGGAAAACATGTAGGGGTTAGAATCCTAGAATATAGTTGCATGGCTTTCAATTATTTGATAGATGAGCTTCCTCTCGCTGATGTGAACACAAAGACAGGTCTACACACTTGGAAAAAAAGGAGAGGTAGACAACACCAAGTGCCCTGCCATTTGGACAGATTTCTAATTTCTGAAGAGTTCCTCTTAAAGGACCCTTTCATCGAAGCTTCAATTCTACCATCACTAGGTTCAGATCATTGGCCTATTTGTCTAAATATGGCCTCCCACTCGCCGCCAAAGAATAGGCCCTTTCGCTTTGAAATATTTTGGCTTTGAAACCCTAGCTTTGTGGGGAAGTTAACGGAATGGTGGAAAAATCTGTAGGTGTCCACAGGGTCATGCATGAAAATATTCTAGATAAAACTCAAAGATCTCAAACTAAAAATTAAGATGTGGAATCGAGAATAATTTGGAGACATCTTTGCTGAGAAGCGTCGACTTGAGGAAAAAATGGAGGCCACCCAAATGGTGATTGTTTGTGAAGGATGCACTGATGATTTGGGTTTTGAGGAAGTTCATATACTAATGCAACTGGAAGAATGAAGACACTAGGAAGAAGCCTTATGGAGACAAAAATATAGAATACAATGGCTTCGTTAGGGGGAGAAAAACTCTAAATTTTTTCATAGATCGATGATTAGCCACAATCAACGGCACTGCATCACTTCGCTCACTTTTGGAGATGGGATCCATTTGGAAAATCATCAAGACATGGAATAAGAATTAATATCCCACTACAAGGAAAAGACCCTCTAATGGATGTTTTTGAGGAACCCTTATAAAAATACCCTACACATCCGTTTCTAGCGGAGGTTCCTAGAGGAGGTTGGCAGGTGGAGGTTTTTGTGGATGTATTTCATTTGGTGCTCTTATCACCATAAAATTCATCGATGCGTTCAACACAAGAAAGCACCAGTGCAGTTAAAACATTGGCACACCAGACACCATGCACTCCATACACACCTGCCCAGTGCGTTGTATTTCTGTAGTGCACCGGTACTTTACATAACTTCTACACCAGTGCCTCATAAAAAGCGCACAAAAATCGAAACCGCCCGGGTCACCCTCAAATCCCTGCACACTGGCACAGGGTTAAATAAATAAAAAATTATGGCCAAAAAAATGCACAAAACATAGGCAAACCAGACACCATGCGCTCCTAACACACCCGCCAAGTGCGTCATATTAATGTAGAACATCGGTGCCTTACTGCTCTTCCCCACCGGTGCTTCAAAAAACGTGTGCGAAAACAGAAACCGCCTGGTGTGGAATAAATAAAACACACTATGGTGCCCATAAACCCCTGCACACTGGCAAAGGGTTAAATAAAAAAAAAGTATGACCAAAAAACTGCACAAAACATTGGTACACGAGAAACCGTGTGCTCCGTACATACCCTCCCAGTGCATTATAATATGGGATCGCACCGGTGCATGACAAATCGTCGGTACCAGTGCCTCATAAAAAGAGCGTGAAAACAAAAATCGCCTGGGGTTGACTGACGGAAAAGCACTGGGGAACCCATAAATCCCACACACTGAAACAAGGTTAAATAAAAAAAAATACGGCCAAAAAACCGTACAAAACATTGGCTCACCGGACACCATGCTTGGTGTGTCGTATTAATATAGAGCACTGGTGTGTTACAACTATGCCACACCAGTGCCTCATAAAAGTGCGTGAAAATAGAAACCACCTGGGGCGGCATAGTGCAAACACACCGGTACGCCAATAAAAACCCCGTGCACCGGTACGCCAATAAAAACCCCACACACCGGAACATGGTTAAATAAAAAAAACAATTATGGCCCAAAAACCACATTTTTCACTTTTGTCAGTCCTATAGAGCTCTCAAGCACCGATCCAAGTTATCCTTGTTTGAGCCACCCTGACATTGGTGCTCCCATTGCACTCATTGCACGCACTGCTACTGTGCATTGCCCACCAATCTCCAACTTGAATTTTGTTAAACGGTGGACAAATTTTCTTTTGCAAATTCTACAGCCAATATGCCTCCTCGACGGGTAAATGTACAAGTATTTTTCTTGTTTTTCCATAATTAAGCCTTTTAGCGGATTAGAATTTCAAAAAACCTTAAAATTAACCATTAAAATGAAAACAAAAATTTTTCACGTGGTGCACGACTCGCACTGGTTTACGGTGCTTCCTGTAAATTTACAATCCGTACCTCAACCAATGCTAATGGTATCCATACCAGTTCCAAGGTGGTACCAATAGGCGCACCGTGTTATTTTAAAAAAATTTAAAAAGTGTGGTACGGTCGTTTACCAGGCCTCACTGTTGAGAATGTGGGATCGCAGCAACTCGATGCATTAACAGAATTATATGCCCTGGGGCACGTAATGTTGTCAGCACACCGCATACCGCAATTCAACATTTTGAACGGTTTAGCCTAGTAAACTGGTGCTAAGGCCATCCGCAACGGTTCTGGGGTGGTACCAAAAGCGCACTGTGTTATTTTAATTTTTTTTTTTAAAAGAGAGGTGCAGTCGGTTACCTGGCCGCACCGTTGACTTAGTTGAATAGTGGTGATGCGGTGTGTTGACCGAAATAAATGTCCCAGGATGGCTATTTTTGTTAGCGCATGGCTTACCGTATTTGGCTTGCGTCGACGATGTGGCCTTTTAAAATACCGCACCGACGACTATGTACGATGTTAGGAGGGCGGTGCGCTAACTTAGCTATATGCCCCAGGGCATATAGTTTAGTCAGTGCACTGCCCTCCTGACACTACACGTAGTCAATGGTGTGGTAAAAACATTTTCTAGGGCACCGCCCCTGGTGCGCTCAATATGATTAGGTGCACCGTCCCCGGTGCACTCTGTTGAAAGATGCATTGGGATCAATGTGTGACTGTGTTTTTGGGACACCGACCGTTGTTTATTTATTTTTCAAAAAATATTTATAGACATATGTTTCTAAATACATGTCTCATTTAATAAAAAAAATGTGTTTAATATGTCAGTCATTCAAAGACGTGAAAGGAGGGAAAAGGGGCAACAACAACAACAACAGGCAGAACATTATAACATGGTTCGCCTGTGGGAGGCACGAGAGAGGGAGAGTGATGTGTACCCTCACCCTATTACAGCAGCGACGTAGGGGCTCCTAAGGCAAGTAGGCCTCCTCAAGTTTTATGAGGTGGCTACTTCCCTAATGTCCCAAAGTTTGTTTTTGAGACATCTTATCCGAAGGTGGAATGCCCAGCAATAGGCTTTCTAGGTTGGTATCAACCAGTGGTACACGCCCACTAAGGAGGATATATATTTTATCATAGGGCTATCGAGGAGAGGGGTGGATTTTACCTCGTTCCCCAAGGTTCCATCTGGCTGTGTAGCAGGGAGTTAGTTAGTTTACTCCCAGAGATACATTGGAGAAAATTTAGTATCTCCTACATATTTTCAGGTCGCTGGAGGGCAATTACGTATTAGTGCATTTGGCCGTGAGGAGGTCTAGTGTCTCTCACTTATCATTTCGACCATTTGGCACAACACCAGTGATGGGCAACACTTTAGTTGCTCGTTTTTATATTATGTTGATTATTTAGTACAACATCCACGACTTGTGAGGTGGTCTGCCATTTTTTTGTGGTATTTCTATACAACATTAGATAGATGTAGTGCTCATGCACAAGGGAGGTTCAACTTCCATTTTTCTTTAGAGCTTTTTTGTTTATTTTTTTAGAGGTTTCCAGAGACGAGGCCTAGTTTTATTCGGTAGCCTTGTAGGCCGATTACTGAGGTATGTATGCACATGTGGGGGCAGATGATGCCGACGAGGGAGGAGACTCTATTTCCTGCGAGGATATCAGATGATGCACTGGAGTTGCTAGCCATTGTTGATGAGAAACCCTTCATTATGGTCCCCTGTCCTTATACGGGGTTGAATTGGCAAGGGTGTGACAACATCCTCTTCACAGCTGATGAGCAGCTAGATGATAGAGGTAATATTAATGTTTTATTTAAATTTATTCTAACATGTTCTTTAACTTGTTTTTATTAAATTGTGTAATAAAATTGTCTAATTATTGTTGTGTACTGGTATATATTTTGCAGACATTAGTTGTTTTGATGGTGAGGAGATGCTGGCACCATCAGATAATCCAGGTGTGGATCTTGATGACGATGAGAGCATGCCAGATGCCAAGGATCATCAAGAGGCCGGTGTAAAGAGACCTACTCCTGCTAGTGTGCCAGTGCGTGGTCGACTTAATGTTGCTAGATACATGATGGAGTTGGGCGACCAACTCAGTGCATTGATTGTTGAGGCGGGCATCAAGCCTGCTCATTACAGAGACATAGAGGTCAATGATAGGCTATTGCGGATCTAGAGAGGCATGACGCGTGACATGTACAACCTGATGCGGCATGTCGTAGGAGTTACGATAGCTTTTACGTGATTGAAGAGGATTTTTGCACGTTACGATTGAGTCGCAGCATGTGACAGACAGTCTGCGAGGCATAACGTACCATTATCTCACTATTGTTCACCTCGCGCCACGCCAAATGAGCATGAGCCTCCACTGGCATCTAGTAGTAGTCATCATGGAGATGAGGCTGGACCATCGGCCACGTCCAGTCAGCAGCCTGCAACACCCATCAGTACTCATGATCATGATCAAGTCTCCACTAGTACTAATATTGATTTTGTACTACCACCAGCTGATCCATGACATTTATATTACAATTGTATATTTTTAAAATTATTCAGTTATATATACACATCATGATGATCACCAACATGTAAATTAAGTACAACTGCAACATGAACATAAAATACATGGACCATATATATATAACATAAAATACATGGATTGCATTTTATGTTATATATATATGGTCCATGTATTTTATGTTCATGTTGCAGTTGTACTTAATTTACATGTTGGTGATCATCATGATGTGTATGTTGTTAGGTCATGTTAGATATGTTCATTTAATGTGTAGCTTGCAGATAGATGTGTATGTGATAGCATGAGTTATTTGACATGAGATGTATATTTGATGTTTGTGTTGTGATGATGTTAATATATAATGTTAATTTTGTTTTTTTAGATGATCATGATCATGATGATGCAGTTAGCGATTTTGAATGTGTTTTTTAGTCAAATATGATGTTTGTACGATGGTTATCATGAACATGATGTTTATTAATTAATTTAATACTAAATGATCATGACATTGTAAAATTGTAATATTTGTAATTCTAATTGTATGTAAAATTCTAAAATTGTAATTGTAATGGTATATATGTAAATTTGTAAAATTGTAATTGTAATTGTAATTTTTTAATTTGTAAAATTGTAATTGTAATTGTAATTTTTTATTTTGTAAAATTGTAATTGTATATATGTAAAATTCTAAAAGTGTAATTGTAATTGTAATTGTACGTGAAATTGTAAATTGTAATTGTAATTGAATTCTAATTCTAATTATAATTGTAATTGTATGTAAAATATTTGTAAAGTTTTAATTGTATTAATGTGAAATGAATTTATTAAAATTTTTAAATTTGTGAATTTGTAAATTTTAAATAATTGTAAAATAATAAATCTAGAATAATATGATTTATTGTAGCATAATAAAGTTTAGAAAATAATGCAAATAAATTCCTGTACTTTAGAATTATCATTATTTTATTATGATCTTAGATACAAAAAAAGGAATTAATTTATACAGTACGCCATTGTTTTTGAGATCAACAAAATTGCAAATTATCAACTGAATTATTGATTTTAACATTAACACAATGAAAATTACCAATTAATTAAAAGTACATATTATATTAATGTTTCAAAAAACCCAATTTAAAAAGTATAATATTGATGAAATAACACATATACCATATCACTCTCGGTTCTCATGATCACCTTCATTATCTTCTAGCTCGCATGGCACGATAACACTATTGTTCTCAAAAATATGTTTTGATCTAGGGTCATGTGTCAATATGAACCACCAATCCCTATCCAACACATTTGGTAAAAAACACCTGGTTGCAGTGTTTAGGGAAAACATAGAGCTCCTTAGCTTCATCCCAAATTTTTCTAGAGTTGATGCATATCAGCCTACTATCACAATCTTCCTTTACATTATTCCGATCAAAGGTGTCCCGCCACTTGCACCTAAAAATAACACATTCAAAAGAATAAAAATCCACTTCAATGATCTCTTGTATCTTTCTGACGTAACCTAATGTCCCTCGTACTAGGTTTTGATCACAGTGGCTAGATCGACTAGATTGATCATACTCGACTTCCACTCCACAGTCTTGTGTGATGTTTCCAGCATCGGCATTGAATCTGCTGTAGTCATTCCTAATTGGTGAATCTGGACGTAACGAGAATCGAATCGGTGGTTGATTCAACCATTCTTGATATCATTCCTCTCTGATTTTTTCTCTTAATTCATTCTTCTCTCGATTTGACATTGTCGTGGGGTGCAGCGGAAGATGGTAGGTAGGTCGTTCATCATCACTAGAATCTTAATAATTAATACAAAATATATGATATCAATTAGTAACCATGTTGACAATATTGCATGATTATAAATTGGTTTGACATTGAATAATTACATATTAATCAATATATATACCAAACAATTATAATTATTACCATCATTGTCCTAGTATTATGGCTAGAAGATCCAATATTGTTACAATTAGCAGGGTGAAGCAGCTATCCATTTTCATCTACCAAATGTGTCTTGCGGTATGCAACTCCAGATAAGAACTTCCGATGTTTTGGAGCAGTACTCTGAATATTTTGTGCATATGAACTCGATGTTGAATCTGCATGAACCTGCAAATTTTTATACATTAAAAATTTAATTAATCTTTGCATGATTGATTGCATGGATAAAAAACATAAATTCAATTAGATAGTGAAAATATAAATAAAATTTGAAGTAAATATTACGTCTCGAGATGGATAGGGAGAAATCTGCGATGGACTTTGAGCAATATTATAGAAGGAGCTGGATTTTTAAGAATTTTCCATTGGATATAATTATGATATTTTCTCCCTGCATTTGAGCAAAACAACAACAAATTTTGGTGCACACACCTAAATGTAATTTCGGTGCCTAATGTATAGATCACCGCACCAGTGCGTTTTTGGTAATAGGCACCAGTACCATTTTATTCACAGAAGCACTAGTGCGGCGTGATTAAGGGACACATCGGTGACGAATAACCACAAATAAAAAAAGTGTAGCTATTTTTTCTGTAAGTAAAAAAAAACGGCAAATTGAAAAATGGGCGGCAAAATAATTTTGAAAATCTAATTTCTTCCAACATTTCTTTAAATACTAAACACTTTTCATTATTACACTATTTTTGCAAAAAAAATCAGCTAGAGATTTGCAAGAGACATATCTGGAGCAAACAAAGCACGAGAACACTTTGGAGCAGGGAAAATGTTCGAACAAAAGTATTCAGACAAGCGAAATTCCAAACCTCTGGTGATTCAAACCCTGTAGCATAGAATTTCAAACGAACTTGTGAATAAAGTTTATTGTTTTTTTACTTCTTTCTCCAGTTTTTTTTATGCAGTAAAAGAAAAAAATCAAAGTTTATTGTTTTTTTTTACCTTTTCTACAGTTTTTTTTTAATACAGTAAAAGGACAAAATCAAAGTTTAATGTTTTTTTTTTTTAAATTTTTCTGAAGTTTTTTTTTACTTTTTCTACAGTTTTCAGAAACAAAATTAAAAAAGAAAAATCCATTTTTAGAAACAAACCCTAGATTCTTTTTTTTTCTGCCCTTTTTTCTTCCTCTTTCTGCGATTTTAGAATTAGGGATTTTCAATTTAGATTTATAGGGCTTGTATAGTCATAAGACATCCAACCCACGAGACGACTTGCATAGTCAGATCCCAATCCATGTTGGCCCTTGCATGAATTAAAAAAAAAATAGTTTTTTCTTCCGCGGTGTGCCCAGAGTAACATAGCGCACTGGTGCGCTCTGTAATACCAGCGCACCGTGCAAGTTCAGTGATAAAAAATTAGAATTTTTTTTTTTTTTAATCAGTGTGCCATATGTAAAATATGGCACCGGTGCGCTATTGCATTATGGCGCACCGCGAACGTGTTGTTTCGCAAAAAAAAACCATTTTAGAAAGAAACCCTACATTTTTTTGTTTCTGTCGTTTCTTCTCCCTCTTTCTCTAATTTCAGAAATAGGGCTTTTCAATTTATATTTATAGGGTTTGTATTGCTAAATATAAGCCTAATACATCCAAACCACGGGACGACTTGCATAGTCGGATCCCAATCCATGTCGGCCCTTGCATAAATTTAAAAAGAAAAGAATTTTTTCCAGTGGTGCGTCCGACGTACCTTAGCACACCGGTGCGCTATATTATTGCAACGCACTACGAAAGTATTGTGATAAGAAATTAAAATAATAAAATATTTTTTCTCAGTGCGGTATTTGTGAAACATGTAGCCAATGCACTATGTCATTATAGCGCACTGCGAACTTTCTGTTTCGCAAAAAAAAAAAAAATTACACTTTCAAAAAATACAAACCCTACATTCTTTTTGTTTCTACCCTTTCTTCTCCCTCTTTCTATGATTTCAAAATTAGGGCTTTTCAATTTAGATATATAGGGTTTGTATTTCTAAATATAGACCTAATACATGTAACCGACGGGATGATTTTCATAGTCGAATCCCGATCCATGTACGCCCTTGCGTGGATTTAAGAAAAACATATTTTATTTTTTATCGGTGCACTCGATGTCACCTAGCGCACCGGTGCAATTTATTATACAAGTGCACTGCGAAAGTAATGTCAAAAAATAAAATAAAATAAAAACATTTTTTTTATTAGTGCGCCATATGTAAAATATGGCACTGGTTTATGCTACAAAAACTAACATTGGACGATTTGTATTATTTTATCATGGTTAATTGATGCCATGGTTGATATGTAATGTACCAGTGTGCCTTGTTGACATACAACACCATACGGTCTACTATTCTGTTTTTGCGGTGCGTTTAGAAGACCCCAACACACTGACATCGGTGCGTACAGAATGAAAGGTGCACCGGTTTCTTGAGATTTATTTTTTACCTGAAAAGTTGACAAATATATTAATGAATGATATGGTACAAGTTTGAGATTGATAAATAAATTATTGACAACAGATAAAGTAACAAAAATACTGATAACACATCAAGAAAAGCAAAAAAGGCAAGTTCTTTGTAAATTATTTATAAAAAATATTATTTTTTAACTATATGTAAGTTTAACTAATATGTATTGTTTACTGTGTATCATGAAGAGATTTCATTTTTGTATTTTTTAAGTTGTTTTATGAAAATCATCATTGAATGTCTTCAAACAGGTGCTAACATACAAAGAAGAACCATCAGAGGAATTGATTGAAATTGGGTTAAATATGGGTTGTGAGTATATGTTGGCATATCATAAATTAATTGTGGAATTTGTAAGCATCTATCAACCTTATTTTACTTAGCTCCATCAATAATTAATATAAGAACAAAAATATCTTTTATATTCAATATATGATTTTTTATGGTGTATAAAACTTGCAGGAAACAAAGTATGGAACTGCACCACCAGATGAAATTTTGAAAGTTGGCATGGACGTACATGATTTTGAAATAATGTGTGTATTTTATGAGTCAATTGTTGCTATGGTACGTAATTTTTCTTTTCGATTTAGATTGATGTATATTATTTAATATTGCAATTTTCATTATTCTCACCAATGTATATACATTCATTTCAGTTTATTTTTATGTTTGTAGATGGAAGGTGAAGAAGAAGAAAACAATCAACGCCGTGAAAAAAACATTCCTGTAAATAACCCAAGTCATGGAAGTAGCTCTAGTAGTAGTGACAACAATTCAAGCGAAGAATGATGATCACTGTGTTTGGATATCAAAGCAAGGTGTTGTATTTTTTGAAGTATGTCTATGAAATCAGACATTTTGTTTAATGTAATGGACATAGTGTCCCAATTGAAAGACAAAGGGATACCAATAACTCTCCCATTTTGTATGACAAAGATATATATATATATATATATATATATATATATATATATGTGTGTGTGTGTGTTTTAATTTATTCTATTGCGTTCTCCATTATTGCTATTGCATTCTCCATTGTCATTATCAAATGCACTAATAAAAATTTAATTCATATGAATATTGTTATAAGATATATATGTGTCAACTTTGATGAATAATGAATTTTAAAAAAGCACAATAATTATGATATGATATAACAAATTAATCCAAACATCACATTCAAATGCATTAATAAAAATTTAATTAATATAAATATTGTTATAAGATGTGTCAACTTTCGATGAATATGAATTTAAAGCAATCACAATAATTGCACTGCCACAGGTCGATGTTTCTAAAAAATACAAAATGAAAACCAGTGTGTGTCAGTTACTGTAAACTAGTGCATTTGTATCGTTAAACGCGCTGACGTGTTTATACGACTTATGGGCACTGCACAAATAACAAAACCAATTAAAAATATCGGTGCATTTGTGTGGTACGAAGCCCCAGTGCATTTATATGTCTATACGAACCGATGTCGTTTAACGACCTATGGGCACCACATGGATACTGATACCAATTATGAATCTCAGTGCATTTGTGTGGTACTGCACACCGAGGCGTTTATGTGTCTATTAGCCTAGGTGCATTTGTACGCCCTATGGGCACCGCACGAATACCGATAAAAATTATAAATCTCAGTGCATTTGTTTGATACTACGCACCGGTGCGTTTCGAAAATTCTACGCGTTGGGGCGTTTATAGGACCTATGGGCACCGCACAAATCCCAAGACCAATTAAAATGGCCCCATGTGTTGTATCACCAATACTACACCCAGTGTGGTTCTATACCTTAATGACCCAGTGCATTCTCCTTAGACCGCCCCGGGGCACCTTCTACATGTACACACCAGTGTGTTAAAGAAAGAGCTGAGCACCATTGAAAAAACATCTGTAATAACCTCTGACCACCCATTTTTTTAGCTGTGTTGAATTTCCATTAAAAGCTCCACCAAAACCTCGGTAACCATAAACGGATGTTGTAGCAAATGTTTTTTGATAAATTTGGCCAATTTTATAACACTAAAAACCTCCTTTATAACCTCCACTAGAGGGTCTTTTCCTTGTAGTGTCCTTCTTCACTTCTCTTATGTCCGAAGAAGTGTTGGAAATAACAAAGGATATTGACTGAATCACTTTCCATATCTGTAAAATAGTTACAGAGGAGCAAAATGGGGCTTTAATGATGCCCACATCATATGAAGAAGTGGAAATAATGGTCAAATAAATGCCTTATAACAAGAATCTTAGCCCCGATGAATATACCTCGGAATTTTTTAAAGCATGTTGGTCGTTCCTGGGTCCAGAAATCATAGAACTTATGGAGGAGTCCTGATGGAAAAGGAAAATTTGGTCCCGTCAAAATGCCACCTTCCTCACCCTCATACCAAAAATGAAGGAGGACAATACTCCAAGTGGTTTTGGACCTATTGCCTTATTTAATATGATCTATAAAATTATTTCATCTATCCTTGTATGTTGATTGAAGCCCATTCTCCATCAAATCATTAGTCTGAAGCAATCAGGGTTTGTAGAAGGGTGTGAGGTCTTGGATGGAATATTTTATGCTCACGAAGTCATCCACTCGCTCAAGAGGCACAAGAAAAAAGGGATGTTTTTGGAGATAGATTTTTCCAAAGCTTATGACTATCTCAACTGGTCATACCTCCTTTCGATTCTGAGATATTTTTGATTAGCGGAGAATTGGATTAGCTAGATCCATGCTATGATATCCACCCGCTTATTTTCAATTTTGTTGAATGGTCCTCCTTCAACTACCTTCTGATCTTCAAGGGGTCTTAGGCAAGGAGATCCTATTTCACCTTTCTTGTTTGTCATAACTGCTAAGGGATTAATTTGGTTGATTATGGAAGCTAAAAACATCAATGAGTTGAAATGGATTAACCTCCCAAGCATAGATATATTCATGACCCACCGACAGTTTGTCGATGAAAATATTTTATATGGAGAGCCCACGGTTAACGAAGCTTTAAGGATCGATGGGATCCTAGTTGAATTCCAAGAAACCTCGGGTATGCTCCTCAATATGGAAAAATTTAATATTTACTTCTTTCACACTCGTCGTCCTCTGCAACTCTTCTTGGCTCGTATATTAGGTTTTTCAATAAGCTCCCTTCCATCGAAATATTTTGGCATTCCTCTTCTTGCAAGCGCTTTTCGTATTGAATTCTAGAAAGACTTATGCTCCAAATTCATGAAAACATTTTCTAACTAGACATTATGGGTCCTTAATCTAGCCAGGCATGCAACTCTCCTTAAAACAATCCTACATGCAATATTGATCTATCAACTCTTGGTTATTCCTACTCCAAAAAGTATTTATCGATATCTCACCTCCATCTTCAGAAAAATTTTGTGGCATGGAGCCACCCTTGAAAATAAATGGCCTTTAGTGGAACGAGATAAAATCTGCTTTCCCAAAGCTCAAGGGGGTTTGGGACTGCGAGATCCTAAGAATTTGAATGTGGTATTAGGTGCTTCTATCTGCGCATGTAAGGTATCAAGAGCACTGCTGAGCTGAGGGAGTATATCCTGACTTTGGGTAGCAGCATTATGTGCAAGATCGACCAAATTCTGGGAGGGCAGATCTTTAGAGGCTATGGTAATGCTTTGAAGAAGCTCATTAAGGCACTTGTTTGTGCCATCAATATCTTGTGTTAACTGAAGGGCTGAAGTATTCCAGGGCTTTAGTTGTTTGGCCATGATGTGGTGTTTATGCCGGAGTTTCTCAATCTCAACCTAGAGGTCATTGCTGGTTTTACATCGTGCCAAGCGCTAGGCAGTCACAAAGGTAGGCAGCGTAGCGTTGATCTTTTCAACCGCTTCTTCCTTTTGTCGTAAGTCCTGATTTATTTGTTGGAGGGCTAGATCACGTTGGACCTGATTTCAGAGTCGTATGGCTGGCAAGTTGCCCCGTAATTGTCGATTTTGCATCTTTGATCAAGGCAACATGCTAGGTACAGACTTCTGGGGGTGTGCCGGGATGTAGTCTGGCCTGTAAGTCTCAAATCTGTTGTTCCCGCTGAGTCTTGACAGTGCGTATTTCCAGCCAAGAGGCTTTGAGAGCCGCAACCAATTTTTCCACCTTATCCCTAGATGTATCCTCAGCCAAGATTTCCCTTGTGACTTCCATGCAGAGCTGGTGGATCATAGTCTCAAGCTCCGCTTGTTGTGACACAACTTGGATCATGTCAGCAGCCTGCTATGAAATGGTGCGCTAGGTTGTTTTAAGCTGTTGGGTTTTGGATTGAGTGTGGTAACTGATCTCCCCGAAGATAGCATGATCAAGGCTTTCTAAGGCTGCATCAGGCAGCTGAGCCAGGTCTAGCTGAATTCATGTGGCTTCTGGGAGGTGTGTATTGACCAAGGCACTGACAGGGATACCCCAGAGATGGCTGGCTTCCCTGAGTGGTGTCGGGCTGTTGTCGACTGAAAAGGGTTGTGCCTGGCCGCCACTGGTTGTGGGGTGATCCCTTTTGATCTGGAGATCATGAAGGTCAACCTGAAGAGAGTCGACCCCTGCCTTCCATTGGGCCGCTAGAAGTGCCCACTTATCCTCTGTAGCGATGGCGACCATTTCCATGATCTATTCCAGGTCACCATTCGTTGATGTGATTTTTGCATCGTATTACTCGCGGCGGGCGTGCTATTTCTTTCTTGGTCCTGACGCCGATGCCTTTGTCCTCCTAGTCCCTAGGGAAAGGGTGGTAGCTGTGTCGACTTGGACCAGAGATGTATCAGGCTGCTGCGATGGGTTACCTCTGGGTTCGGATGTAACTGATGCTAGCTGGTGGGGCATTGTGGTTTCCCTAGGGGTGTCTGGGAGGCCTTTTTTCCAAGCAGGGGGCCACAGTGAGATCAACAGGTCAATTTCTTCATCTGCTACCATATAAGGAAATTCCATCCATCTCTTAGTGGCAAGGCTGTGAATCTAGACATGATGCATGGTGATTTGGAATGCGGCAATATGCTTGTATTTATTATATATGGTGGGGGATAACCGGGTCGGGATTTTATGGCAGTGGCGACGCTGCTCTAGAAGAGAACCCAAAATACCTTGTTATCCTCAATGCGTTGCTTATCCTTAGAGTCCCACAAGTGAGCATACCAAGTGCCTTCGCACATCCCATCAGGAAGCTCAGGCATGACCGACTCCTCCTGTTTGTCCCAGGCTACTAGGGCTATTAGGAATAATAACCATGAATAGAAAAAAGACATCCCATGTTACTGAGACTTGCGGACATTAGTTAGAAATTCATCGCACAAGTACTGAACCCAATTGAAAAAAACACCCTTCGCACATTGTCTAGCTAGCTGGATTACATAGGCGGGGACAGTCATAACCTGGCACCTTCTCATTAGTTTGCAGGCTAAAAGCCGAGTACCCATCTGCGTAACAGGATCATTGATGGTTTGGATCACAAATCCCCACTGATTCCGATGTACTACATAGGTCTCCCGAACAAACAGAGCGGTAGCGGCTTCGTACTTCTTCCTGACCTTCGCTATTGGGTGTGGTCCTTGCATCAGGAGGCCTGTAATCTTGTGGATCAATGTAGCATCAATAGGTACTCTCTCACGAATCCATAGGCAGCCATCGTGAATTAGGGCGAGCAACTGGCAAGCCAACCGATCTGTGACGTTGTAATGACCGAAGTGGGGCATTCAGAGCAGATTCAGGAGTCTGGATCCTGCCAAGCCACATACCTAGTGCTGAGGAACTACTATGATTCCATCATCCTTCATGATCATATCAAAGTATAATGCAGGAGCTAATTCCGAGAGGGCATCATAGTCCACCAGGTCGTGATCATCGAACTTGACCTCATGGAGGCGTCCGTAGGGATCATCGAGGATGGGGACCTCTCCTGGGGTCAGTGGGGTTTGTAGGTAGGTGATCAAGCCATCCAAATTTTTCAAGGTTCTTGTAGACGGCCTCCGTGGGTGAAAAAAGGGAGGTAACCAATTGATCGGGTTAGCCGGCAGAGCACCCTCCTAGTCATCTTGTTCAGAGGGCGGGGGCCTGGCACATCTTGGGGAGCTTCGGTGCCTTTTTTCCGCTTGCGGGGTTTTCCCCAAGCTTTGTGCTTTCTCCTTGCCTTTCCTTGTGGCCCTCGGAGGGGGGAATTCTTCTAATTCTGACTCATCCTCCAAGACTTCTTCAACATCAGGCTCAGTAAGGGAGGAGGTTTCGGCAGGGGTGGTAGTTGGCATCCTTGTGCGAAAAACAAATCTGGGCTCTGGTTGAATACTATCTGACAGAGGAGGGTGATCAGACATGAGAGGGAGGTTAGGGACAATTTCGGTGCTCAATTGCTTCCACAAGATGCTTAAGGTAGGCCAGTTGTGTAACTAAGACAATATTGCTAACGGGACTATCCTGCCCCCTTTTAAGCACTTTCCATCAGATGATAGAGAGAGAATTTTTTACTCGGGGCAGGTTTCCCAAGGAACAGTAAAAATTTCCCATAACTTGGCCTAACAATCACTTAAGAGCCATTCCTTTCAAAAGTAACTTCTGCTTTTTACCAGAGGGTATGGTTCCAATAGCTAGTTGTCGCATCCCGAGTGACCTTGGCGTTCTTGTCATGTGAAGGTTGCCTAGTTGTGACAGTTGCCTGTCTACCGGCTTTCTTCCTAGGTAGCTCTTGGCCCAAGACCTAGAGATTTTTATCATTTGTTCTACTAAGGCCCCAAGGGGGACTGTTGTCAGAGCCAACCGCCTGACCCCTAGCCGTATTGTCGTCGTAGGGGTGTCTTGATGCATGGGACCGCCACCTGTTGAACCTCCAGGTGTCATAGGGAACTTGTTGCTCACTCGTGGGTCGACCTTACCCTCCCCTAAGGTGGGTTTTCTGCAGTTGCTCAGGCCCAGCTTTACTCCAGCCTTTTCCCCAGGGATCATAAAGAGGGAGTCCTTTGTGATAAAAAGACAACATAGCATAGAAGCTTCACCTAGCTGGGTCTGCCACGCTTCTAGTTCCTTATTGGGATCCTCAACATCTCCCTCGTAGTATGGGACTGCGTCCTGGGTTGGTTTGTCCATATCTCGCACTGTCGAATTATAGATATAATTTCCAGCTCCCTCCTTGGCTATATGTTCTGTATAACATTTTCCTTCTACAGGGTGGCACAACGACCCGTGTGCCCTCCTTTTCAAATATCATGTTGCGATTTTTGAGGTTGATGATGCCCCCCATGTCTATAGCCCAGTCCAATCCGAGGAGCGTAGGGTAGGGATGCGTATCTTCCACAATTTATATTACTTCAAATTCAGCTAGGACCCTTACCCCTGCGATGTCAACCATGACTTTTGGCAGCCTTCCTGGAGGAATGATTTTATGTTGATTTGCCATGCGCAGCTGGATGGTGGACCTTTCCAGCTTGGGTCCCCCCATGCATTGCCAAGTGTGCCTAGGTAATTGGTGTCCGATCCGAGGTCCAAGATAGCACAATCCATTTCATAGGCAGCAATCTGGACTATCAGTCGCATTTCCCTACTAGTGCGCTTTTGATATTTGTATAAATTATGCACATCCTTAATGTCGGTTAACAGGGTAGTGTGAATTGCGCAGCTCTCTAGTAAATCCTGCAGATTTCGTATTGCCTGGGGGTCACATAACAGCCTCATGCATGCCTAGAGGAAGGGTTTAACCTCCTCAGCTAATTCCACATCTCCTGGGTGTGCAGATGGTAGGACTTTAGTCCCAAAGAAGTCCCTCCGTGCTTCCATAAATGTCTCCCTTGCTTTGTCTAGGTTTAGTCCTACTTGGTTGCTAACTACCCTACAAATTAGTGCGTCAGTTTCGTCTTTCTCCTTAGCGCCCCCAGTCGCCAATCCACTGCGTGTTACCACATGTACCTTTGTATCCTTTCCTCTTAGCTCGATCTGGACCCTTCGCACCTTCTGCAAAAACGAGAGCAGCTTTCCTTGTATCTTTTCTTTTAGGGCTAGAAAATCTTCCAACGTATGGCCTAACTGTCTACAATACCTGCAAGACTGTCGTAAGGGGTCCCAGTATTCCTTCGCAAAATGCCTCATACCCCCACAGTTATAGGAGATCGACTGGACTCAACCCTGACCTGCGCTTCCACTTCGGCTCACATCTCTTATTCTAGGGGAGTCAGTCCTACCTGAGGGAGTTTTTGGTGAGGCAAGGTCTTCTCGCCCGTTCACTACTTTATTACGGACTTGGTAGTCCTACTCCTCATGGCCAACCGACCAGCAAAATCAGCACCAGCGTTGCTTTGGTTTAGAAACGGGGGTGCCCGGGCAGGGCCATCGGCTGATATTATGTAACCCCATTACGCGGCTCTCCTTATGCCAAAGTGTAGGTCCCCTTGGGCCCTGTTGCTCCAGACTACACGCTCCTGATCCCGGGTGGCCTGCTGCGTGACCTAGTTCTGTGCTAGCCCCTCTCCCTTCCTCCCGTTGTAGATTCTGAATTTCCTGGTGCATGGCCTCAAGCTGCATCTGGATCTATTGTACCTCCAATGCAACATATTTTAGAGGCGTAGCTTCTAATTTCATAGTAGCTTCCAAGGCATCCTCTTGTGATTCAAAGGTCTAGCGACCCATAGGTACATGTAGGTGAGGGAGTAGCATGGCAATGAACCATTCCGTAAGCTGTCTGTCATCAAACCGAAATACTCCTTCTCTAATAGCTTTTTTTAGGCGTTGATCTGCTTTCCATACAGACTCAATTGGCCCCTGCTTGAAATCTTTTAGTTCTACTACTACCTAAGAGTAGGACTTAGGGTTTCGAAACTGTTGGTTCAGGGCGTCCTTGACGTTCTGGATAGTGGCACCCTTATTTTGCGATATGTATCCCATATACCAGTCCAAATCTCTTCCTTAAAAGGCTAAAGATAGTTGCGCTTTTTTCATAGTGTCGTTCACCACACCCTGTGCAACCCATACCAAATCTGTCACAAACCAGAATCGCTCCATGTCTTCATCGGTCGTGCCTTTGAAGGTAGGTAATTTCAAGTGTACCGTCATGGTTCCCTAGAGGCCCGCCGTAGGTGCCCTTCTCTAGTATTCGCTTTTCAATACCCAATCCCTCTCTCATATTTCTTCGGTCTCGGCAATGGAACCATTTTTTGGCTTGAGGGGTCCTGACCCAGGTTCGGTGTGCAAGGTTTTCCAACAAACCCCTATACGACTGGCCCTTTCGGAAATGACCTGCTTTCGCAGGTCAAAGTCTCACCCGAAGTAGTATGGTTGTGTGTTGGAACCAGGTTTTCGCACCTTGAGAAAGGATAGGCAAGGCAAGCAGAGCTGCATTTGGTCCTACGAAGCCTAGATCGCCTTATACTGCACACAGCAAAGAGGGTTTCTATTCGCATCCACGTGCACTTGATCTATAATTATATATGTTGTTATAACAGTTATTTGGCAGTGCATAAATAGAACAGAATAGATCGAAGTACATAAACACACTTACACAAAGCTTTGCAGCTTAAACATAGAAATACACAACACAGATTACTCACAGATTCAGTACTTCATCAATCCTTCTCATTCATTCATTCATTCATCAATTATCCCTTACAATTCCCTTCCCAACCTGCACACACAGCAGTAGGGTCTGCACACAGCTGGACTTGGATCTCCGCGCACACAGCTAGCAGGAGTTTGTTCCCCAAAACCCAAATATATAGCTTAAACCAAAATTCACATCAATGGTTCATCACTCTTATCCTTTACAATACAAAATGCTCCTCTATTTATAACAATCTAACCTAGACCTTTCCTATAGTCCGCAACCCATGGTTTTCGGACCCCTGGTTTACCCTTTTACCCATTACAATGCTTTCGGGGCTTTGACCCACCCCAAAACCCCTCCACTAGATTAAATCTAATTAAAAATATATCAAAAACATCCAAAATGGACCAGTTTCACAGCTTGTTAGGAGACCCCGTTCCAACAGGTATGTATGCCCCATTCTTGGAATGATCATGGTAGTAACTCCCTCGTTTAAACATTGGCACCTCCCTTATGGACCTTAAGAACCATCTTAATGAGTAAAGCGTTGGACGAGTAACCGACTATTGGATCGCGAATACCACCCATTAGGACTAGGGAATGTGGAAATCAACTTTTGAACGGCTTATAGAAGTACCTTAGGAATCTTGGCAGACTCTATCACATCAGTTAGAACATAGGATAATTCCTTTTCCTCAGTAGAATGACCAACTGAGATGGGGTTATTTGACTACGGGAAACTTTTCCATCAGATAATCCTACCTCATTAAGGTCAAAACTCATATCAATACCAAGCAGAACATTTGGAGCAAAATCTGGGGTGGGAAATTCTTTCCAAAAGTCACACATTTCTTATGGTTAGTTGGACATAGGTGAATTCTAACAGGGGATCAACTGTTAAAAAAAGGAATTATGTGTCCTTCTCAATGTCCCTTATGCAAAAACTAAGAGGAAAATATGCCCCATCTTTTGAATTCATGTCTAATTGCAGAAGAAGTGTGGAATATGGTTTCTTCCCTCTTTAGACTCTTTGATCGTAATCAGAAAGACATTCTAGCGACAATTAAAAATTGGCCACATAGCTGCTATAAGAACCCAACTTTCAACAGAGCCTGGTGCTTGGTCCTTGGATTTATCCTCTGGAATATCTAGAAATAAAGAACTATACTATATTTCAGGACCATACCCCTTCCAGTGCTTCCATCTGGAGTAAAGTCAAAGAAAATACACGAGAGACTATTTTATCGAAGAAATGGTATCCTCATGATTGGAAGACGAATCCTCTAGAAGCATCGATCCTTATATATCTCAATTTATCCTAGTATATGACTCTCTCCTCATCATCATCATGTATGGAAGTTCCAATATCCTCCCCTTCAATTTTTCAATGACCTTCGTCGGGATTTATTCAAATTAACTTTGATCGAGCCCCCAAAGGTAACCCAAGTACGAAAGGCTATGGTGGTGTGCTGGGAAATTCATTGGGCTCCCCAATCAGTCTATATGTAGGCTACTATGGATGAAAACCAAATAATATTTCTGAACTAACCACTCTGGAGAAGGGTTGTACTTGATTCAGTAAGTTGATGTTCTGGTCAAAGTGATCTCACTGTTTGAATGATTAAAACGAGGTTGGTTGATTTGAGTTGGTGATTGGTTGAGTGATTGGTTGGTTAAGTGATTGATTGGTTCAAAGGTTGTTTGATTTAGTGATTCAGTGATTGGTTGAATGACTTGGTACAATGATCAATTTCGGTTTTGATATATGGTTTTGGGCTGAAATGATGTCAGTAGGTTCAATCTGAAAATTTGATGAAAAGTGGCCTATAGGTCATGATGTGTTGAATAAAAGTGGATTGAGTGTGAAAATTTAAGAAACGTGGTCCATAATAGTGCTGAGGGTCAGAGCCTTCAGTGAGAAAGTCGAAGCTTCCTCCCAATAGTAGCTGGTGATCAGATCAGGGGGTTGGAACTCCCTTCCAGTGGGTGCTGGTAAATAAGATCAGGGGTTGGATCTCCCTTCTAGTAGGCGATGGAGAACGCGTGAAGGTTGTAGCTTTCTGCAAGTAGTTTCTTGTGTGCTGGTCTCTGCACCAGTACAATATTGTACAAGGTTTTTCATAATAATAAAATTGAAGACAAAGACGACAACAATGGTGGTTTTCTCCCACATTTGGTTTCCACCTTAAATCCTGGTGTTCATGTGCGTTGCTTGTGTATAATGCTTTATTATGTTATTTTTGCACTTGTTTATTTCTTATCTAATGTCTAATGAATTGTTGATATACTAGTTTAAGACAAACATATGAAGATTTAATTGAAATAGAAGTTTAATAGGTATATCCTAGTTTTCTGAATAAAAGTCGCGTACATACGCATGTTTACTTTAGGAAAGTAGCATATAGAAATAAGAATAAAAGAAAAAATTTATGAATGTTTGAAAATACTGATTCACCCCCCCCCCCCCCCTCCCCCCCCCACCCCTCTCTCCCCCCCCTCTCAATATTTTTCCCAACAATTTGTTGAATGCTATGGTGGATGATCATATCCTAGTCTTTCTTGTGAATTTCTTCATGACACCAAAAATCCTCTTGAGCGTTAACAAGTGCTTGAGTTATTTGTTGAATCAAGTTCCTCTTTTTCAACCATTAAATATTGATTGGTTCCATATATATTTTAAATTAGCATTATTTTTCATTTCTTTCAATGATTACGATGCTTGTATATTTCGTCACCAATTATAGGAAGATGATTTGTCACATTCGACATGTGAGGAAGTTGGTTATATTTTTCAGAGCATTTGCAGAACTATTCAAATTTATTTATCCTTGTTAATTACAAATTGAAAATCTAATGCTTTAATCTGCCTATCTTATCATCATTTTTTCTCTAATGATTTTCATTCAACTTTCCATTTTCCCATTGGCACATCCAATGAAAATTGTTTTACTTCCTTTGATATTTACAGTTTATCACCTCAATATCTAGATACTAACTAAGCAATTGAGGAACTTCAACCTTCGTTGATGGTTATGTCAGGTCCTCACTGTCTTGACATGCCGATTGAATATGATCATATTCATTTTCCCTCATAAGATTCTCATCCTAACCATGTGCTTCTAATTGCATATTCATCATTTTAAAGATTTCAAGGTTCTTAAGCGAATTGTTTGAAATTTTAAAATCCAACTGTTGAATCGTTGGAGCAATCCTACTTGGAAAACTCCATCGTGAATAACAAGTTTTGGTATTTTCTCATGCTTGCCAAGAAGGATGGAATAAATGAAGGCGAATTCACAAGAAAATTTCAAGGTTTGTTTGTTTTTAATTTTCATCAAAGAGTTATGATCGCAAAATAATTAGAAGTAGTGAATATGACACATTTTTCTTCTAACAAGAAATTCCTTCAATTTTTTGTGCAATTTATTCAAGCTCTTATCTTTTCCTTTGCACATTTTTTATATTTTTTTTAATTTGTCGTATCTTTGTGGATGCAGGTCAGAAGTAGATATGATGGATACATTGGAAATTCATTATATGTAAGCCTAGCCTCCTAGCTAATTAGTATAGGAGTAGGTCTAGCTACATATTAGTTTACCTGCACATTCATCCCGCACTCATTTTCTATAGTCGATTTTGTTTTTTCCTGACTTTTGTATCACACTCTGTTTTCGGTCTAGCATCCTTTTTATTTTCTCTTTTGGATTTATTTTCTTGTTATGTCTTGTCTTTTCTTTCGTTTTTTTTTAAATAATACTTCACATGGAAGATGTTCCTTTTGGCTCAAAAGACAATGTGGAAAATAGAAAATGGATTTGTGACATTATAACATTTGGCTAACCCTCAAACCTTCTTCTCCATATTGGTTTTCCCTTTGGTTAATGATGTTCTGACAGAAAATATGATCCTTGTGTATGGAAATAATCTACATCGAACCATGATATCTGTGTCTATTCTGTAAAGATCATGCCTACACATGTTTCGTTATGTTTCAATGTTCTCCATGCTGATATGATTGGGTAAAGAAGGAAAAGGGGGAAATCTAAATGAGAAAATTAATATTAGAAGTATTATACATACTTCTTTGAAGGAAAAACCTCTTCTTTTCTCAATAACTCAGGATCCCTCTTTCCGCCATGAAATAAATAAGTACCAATGCACATTTATGTATAAAATAAATGAATACAGGGTGAAAGAAGATAAATTCTTCCTGCGCAGGGAGGTGAAGCAGCAGCTCCATCGGGGTACTGCCCAGACTCGCTGGAAGAAGAGAAATGATTATGTTCCTGAAGTGACTCTATCGGGCTACTATCCATGCCTATTGGTAGCGACGCAACACTAGAGATGAAAAAATATAATATGAATATCTAGAACTTGTGTGCTACATTACCCTTGCCTTATCTTGAAACATTGTGATATTGTTGGTGTTATGTTTTTTTTCAAACGAGAAGGAGTGAAGGGGACTATTTTTATGCATGTGGTAAGTGGGGAAGCCGAGGTAATCCAAACGATGAATTAATACTTCCTGAAGAACTAGACCCCGAAAAAAGAGTTTACCAAGGCAGAGAAGTTGGACTTCTACTAGTGTGTCGTCAAGTTTTTTTGATGCAATTTTACCTAAACTTGAATTTTGGATCTTACTAAGGATCTTGTGATCAGTCGTTTTGTAATCACTTCATGGCCAGTTGATTCCTTGAGCTCCCTCTTGGATTATGTGTCGAAGTCACCTACTCGCACATGCTCAGTATGTAACAAGCTAATGAGTGAATTATTTTACGCAAGATTGTATAGGCATAACACAATCCATAAAGACTATGCTTGTGCAATGATCAGCCCATGTTGATAGTGAATGCGTGCTTTCATTGGCATTCTCTCACTTTTCGCTGTGATTATACTTTTGCTTCGGTGATTTTTCCAAATTTTCACTTTTGCACACCTTCACTTTAGCGAGTGTCACTTTCATGGTTTTGATTGTCGCCTTCACTTTATTTCATATTAGTTAGTGTCATTTTAATGTTATCTTGGATCTAGCATGTGTTGTTTCCACAGTCGTTCACATATCACAACTGTCGTTCACACTTTTCTCTTTATATATCAAATGTTGTCTTTTGGCATGGGAAGTGCTTCGTATCATGTAAAGTGGAGTTTTGGTTCATTTCAAAGGGAAACTTTGGTTTTGATGAGTCCTAATAGTCATGTAGACATGTTTTACACTCATTTGAAAATTTTCATGCATTATCGCATAAGTGTCGCCACTTTTGTCGCAAAGTGTATCTTTGTGTCGCACTTCGAGAGTTATGTTGCATTGTTGTCGCATTGAGGGCATCATGGTGTTCTTGT
Organism: Pinus albicaulis; assembly: GCA_034641835.2. Classification (NCBI taxonomy): domain Eukaryota; kingdom Viridiplantae; phylum Streptophyta; class Pinopsida; order Pinales; family Pinaceae; genus Pinus; species Pinus albicaulis. The sequence goes on from CM076577.1 coordinate 1,402,256,577, forward strand.
TTTTTGAGAGATAATTGTTGTGTTGTATAGTGTTCGAAGTGTGTGATCATGATCTATTTCTGTCTCTGCTCACTTGAGCCTCATTGATCCCAAACTTAGCCTTATCTGGAAAAATTCATTCCCGGGAAGCATGACTTCACTTAGCCTTCCTAAACTGCGCATTGCGCAATCTCAACCATCAAGCCCTAACTATGCCTCTTGGAAATACACACTACTTAGTATCAGTGCTCAGTCCTAGTCCTTGAACTTGAGAACTACAAAATCCTTTCCTCCATCTAGCCTTCTCTACGTATTGCATAGTCTCAAGCATCAAGCCTCAACCTTGAGCTCTTGAACTGTACAACTAGACAATCACTTGGCCTCTCTACCTACACAACAATCATTAGACAACTTCAAGCTTCAAGCCTCAATCTTGAGGCCTTGAACCCCTCAACTGCACAATATCCTAGCATGTTCTCCTTTCTGAACTATGCATTGGGAAACTTCAAGACTCAAGCTTGACATCTTAAGTCCCTCAACTACGCAATCCCTCTGCCCAGTTCTTTAGAAACATGTATTCTGCAGTCTCAAGGCTTAAGCCTACAGCTTTAGTCCTTGATTCCCTCAAATGTGCAATTCTTTGACGTTGGCCATCCTGAATTGTGCATTGCACATTCACTCTTGGACCTTTGCCTATGGAAATGCATAATCCCTGAGTTATTCATTCAACCAATTGCCAGTTCTATCCCTAACAAGTGATTTCATGAAGCATATTAGGTTATGGGTTTATCATACTGATGTATTATTGTCATGGGTGGATTGTAGTCGCGAGTATTCTATTATGCCATGACAAGATGATGAGGAAGGAGATGAAGAAGGAGACCATGCTAAAAGACACCTAAGGAGTTGAGGAGATAAGATGATCATGAGGAAAGAAGATGAAGGAACACTGGATTATAATAGAAGACAAAATATCAAGACCGACTGAAGACTCCATCTGATTCACAACCCTTTGGAGGGAAGATATGAAGAACAAAGCATATCTCTCATTAAGACAAAGTATTGGATACATATTTTAATGAAGATAAAGTAGCAAGAAGGACAACTTGGCACCACCACATCATCATGTAGTCCATGTCATCAATGTCATGTCATTTCCTATGACGGGTCATTATTTTCCACATCATTTGTGGATTATGTAAATTCTATATTAGAGAAATGTAATGTAAAGTGGAAGTCCAAGATTCACCCATGTAATATGAAAAGTCACGTAGGAAGTTGAAAGGTCATTGAGAATTCAAATAGTCATGAGGGTAGTCCAAGAGTCACAAGGTAGGTAAATGGTCACCCCAATTGTTATATATACACCTTCATTGCTCAAGTAAAGGAATTTTCACCTTTTTTCCTTCTACCAGGAATTGGAGAGGAAGACAATTGTTTTGGAGCAGTAAGTGACTACTCTAATGCTACACTATTGGGGCTAGTGGTGTTATCTGTCTTGATGTATCTTGTAACTTTTACTTAATTCAAAAGCTCGTTGAGGCAACACACTTTCATGCATATGTCGTGAATATTGTGAGATTATTCTTTGAATGTTTGTGATGTATGTTTTTTCATCTATACTAAGGAAATTGAACTATTTTGGTGGATTTAGTACTTATCTTGTTGAATGTGTGTTGTATTTTCTTTAACAATTGTTTCCTCCTTGTGAAATATTTCATTGGTTGACCAATTATTCATTCTCATGTATATGCTCGTGTGCGTTTTCTATATTAGTACTATTACTTGTATTTAAAGGGCCCACTTTTCTCTTCCCTTTCAGTAGAAGGACCTTGATATTATTTGTAGCTGAACATTTCACAAGGAATACTTACTTGTTGATCCAAGATTACATGTGCATCACTTTCTTGTGTTGGAATTTCTACTCAAGACAAATATATAAGTATATATCTAAACTAGGCCGATACATCGAATGGGGCTCCTATTCCAAATAGTGTGAGGTATACTTCAGACATCACATCAGGGAGACCGACTCGTTTGAATAATTTACAACACCGTCAAAATTAATTCAACTCAATTTTGAGAAGATGGGCTCACATCTCATCTTGATTTCCAAATCATTTCTCCAATGTTATCCATAATTCATTTGGAGTGGTGCATTTTTCCACATGGATACATAAAGTTGAATACGTGGTCAACAGTAGAAGACCAAAATCCTTGTCCATCCTATTGAAGTATTTGGATATTTCAATGGCCAAATTGGGTTCAATTTGTGTATCCGTAACTATCTGATGCAAGCCTTTGCCTTTGAGGAGAATTGAAATCTATGGCTTCCATTGGAAGTAGTTAAATGGAGTAAGAATCACTAAATATGGGAACTCCATTATTTCACCTTACAGATGTTGTGACAATTGCAGTAATTATCCAATATTTTGATTTGAACACCAAATGTTTATGTACCTTTTACAATTCGACCATCACTATGATACCATGTAAAATTATTAGATGTAGCTATAGAATAATTGCATAAACTTGCAAGAAGTGAAAAATAAAATTGGAAGATAGAATGAATTCAATATCTCAATTTTGATGAGAGAATCAATACATAAAGCAACTAAGTTAAGCTTATCTTCATGACAGCACTAAAGATAACTAAAGCTAAGTGTGCTTTATTCTATGTTAATGTGCACATACACCACATGCGAGCAAATAATCTAACTAAAACTAAATAACGTGTGTGTACACCAACAATTTTGAGCAACTTTATGTTTGAGTGTGTTGAAGGAAATATATCTTGAAATTGATTAGTTTGAGCATATGAGAATTCTTGATAAATATATGAAAGGATTGGAAGATGAACAAAGGAGAATTGAAGCAACTAATCAGACATCACATCTCTATTTATTTTTTCCAAAAAAAATCAGATGGTGCATGTATTCTTGAGGCTTATATGTACTAGAGGTAATTTCATATAGTCCCCTACTCAATACGAAGGTGGAACGTACCACATTGTACGCACGTTATTATCACGGTCCACCCAAGTGTATCCATCCCGCATGACACACTCTTCCAGGGTGTTAAAAACTCTCTAATAGAGGGAACACATAACAAAGGGGTATGCATGCCTCTCTCGGTCTTACAGTAGATACATAAAACATTTCAAGTACCACAACTAACCATTAAAATACAATATATGACATGTAGATTTTATCAAATTACAATATGTGACTCATACTTTATCATGGTCATGAGTCTATTCTACAAACAAAAACAAAATTTCATGCCCATTTGGATCCTTTTCCACTAATCTCGGATACACCACACCATTCATACACTGGAATACACCACTGCTTTCTCACTTGAATTGTTCACTCATTATAGGCTTCGTACTTTTGATTCTTTGGAATCTCCATTTTTAACTTTGGCATACTGGTCTTAGATCTTCATGCTTTACCTGTCATCTTTTAGAGTCACGAATTCCAACAAAATGACTTCTTACTGAGGTTGTGAATCTCAATATGTGTAGGAACTTCCAAGACTTATTCACCTTCGCTCATACCAAAAAAAAATACCAAATAACAATATAAGCACAAGCGATGACCATGACAATAATGTAATATCCATGAATAAAAAATTTAAACTTTTTCCACAACTAGAGACATGACTATACAGAACACTCGTTAGTCGCTGAGCCCACTAGCTTGAAAATGTTCAATGCAGGGCCATGCCATTCACGGCTACGAACGCATAATAGGTTCAACAACGCCGTTTTTCACGCTACACCGGTCGATTCAACAAGGATAAACTACCCCAAAGTCAACCACAAGGGCTCTCATCCACCAAGGCTCAACTCAGCCACCAAGGCTCACCAAACGAACCAACCACCAAGGTTCTCACCCTCTAAAATCTTGGCCACAAGGGCTCTCAACCACCAAGGCTCAACTCAGCCACCAAGGTTCACTAGAACACCACCCACACTGTTGTTGTGGGAAGATCCAAGATCATACACCGCACACTGCCATTGATCTGATCCCTGTCAGTTAATCGTTGACAACAGATCGCTCAACGTTTCTTCATGAATCCACCATTAAGAAAAAAAAGAGAAAGATTCACAGAACCCCTTGTTGTTTGCCATCATGTGATTCAAACTCGAGACTTGGCAATGATGTTAAATCTCTTCGGCATCAGGCATTCGAGATCATGGTGGTGACTGCAATAGGACAAGAGAGTCCGCCATTATAACTTAGAAAATATGGAAAAATTAAATGAATACCCACGAACTAGAAATATCACTTCCTGCCACTGAAATGGCACTTGAACCTTGAAAAAAAAAACAATAAAAAACAAAAAACAAAAACAAAAACAAAAAAAACAAAAAAAAATGAAAAAATTGTTGAAGAGAAAACTTCACCGTTGTACTCCACGCTTTGCAACACTGTCACTCACAAGAAATGACAACACTGATCCAACACCAGTAATATGCTTGCCCTAGACATACAAGTGCCTCACAGATGGCCACATGCCCTTCAGGAACATGGCTATCCCACTAATGTTCTTTGGGAATTCATCCCCATAAGACTGCAAATTTCCTAGTAAAAATCCACGAGAGAGACCAAGAATGTTGTTTGGTTTCATGGCAGAATTTTTTTTTTGTAATTGTCTACCTGTGTAGCATTAGATATCAATAGTAGTTCAATGTCACTTCCAGATACAGTCTCTTTAATTTCACCAAGAGTTACATTTTCTTCTAAAAATCCTGCCGCACGTGCCTCAGCAAAGGATTTGGAGCCTTTCCTCAAGCCAATCTTCACTACAAAGTCTCATTTCTCTTCTACCAAATAATCCCTCAAATTATGAGCTTGGGCTGGACCCTAAGAACCCCAACCAATGAATATTCGTCAAAATCATATTTAACACAGTCTCATAGGTCCATGCAGCAGCATATCCCAACAACCACACCACGCGACAGATCTCCATAGTGGAAAAACAAAGGATGAACACAAAAAACAATGAGGCATGGCTCACACAGAGACGTTGCCCACACTAAGTCTTCCAATCACTCACAATAGGCTCTTCTCCAGAGCATTCAATAATGCACAGGTCAGATCTGCAACACTGAGATCGTAAGTTGCTCAGAGAAAAATTATCAATAGTTCAGCCACAAGCTTCGCAGGTCCAACACCACACCTCACATCCTCCTTAGGGATGCAAGTATGTTCGACGTTCCTCCGCCACGTGCTGAAATTCATAATAGAACATCAACTTTACAATAGAGCAGTGGCTCAATGATTTAGAAGATCACTTCTAGTAGATCCCTACCTCTCTGTCAACAGATCCCTTATGTAGACGATAGCACTAAACTTTCACCAAAATTTAACAAATACCTTCATCAACAGATCCCTTATGCAAATGATAGCACTAAAATATCACTAAAATTTAACAAATACTTTGATTCTTTGCAGGATTTACCTTGGCCCTCTCGTGAGGGATTCAAGCCCAGACCCACTTTGATACCAAGTTAAATTTTGATAATGCACACTTATTCAATATTCACATCAAATAATGTTACATATAAATAGATGTAGTGTTGTCTCAAGATAGGTAGACTATTTTGGACACACAATCACTTGGTTGAGAGAATATCTCAACCTCACACCAATCTAGGAAACAAATAGATAAACAAATCCTAGAGAATAGGAACAAACTCCTTTACATAGAAAGAATCACAACTGAGACAAGTAGGAATTAGATTTTCCAAGTTTAATTACAAGAAAATATTGGTTCTTCCACGGTATGATTTGGGTTCGATACCCATGGCCTCACATCCTCTATTACCTCAGAATTAGAGAGCATTGACTCTAAATAAGAAAGGAAATTAATACGTCATTCAAACTTGTTGGAACTATTAAACCAAAAATGAGTTGCAACAATGGTAGAATTAACGAGCGGAAGCTCAAAGAGTCTACAAAATAGATTACTCCTGTGAAAATGCTATTAAAGAAACCAAACATTCTTTATGAAGAAGATTAAAGAAACATTGAGCAGACATCAGGAATGAAAAATTGCACACCTTAGCATTTACATAACACTCAATAAAGGCCAAAAACCCCTATTACATAAAACAACTCAGGGAAACTCTAGAAACAATTAAACACCCCAATAATTTGAATACAAATATTGGTATTGAAATAAACCATAATTGACTTCTTTTGATTAAAAATATATTATTATTATTATTATTAGGTTCTTCCTCTTCTCCTAATAAGTCTTTTCTCTTCTCCCTCAAAACTTTTTTTTTTAAATTTTGTTTAGAAAGGTTTCTTATTATTATTATTATTTTAAATCTCGTTCTGTACCTTTAGTTTTACAATGTCATAATATTACTATTTTAAAACTTTCTATATATCTTTCTTTATATATAAAATATTTTAAAATTATTATTCTATATAATATTTTAATAATGGTGTGTAAATTTTGTGTATATTATAAACGTTGAGTATTAGTTCCATGATTAGATAGTAATAACCTTATTGGTTAATATTTATAACATTATATCTATAATTAATATAGCAATATGCTAATATATTATACCATATTGTATGCATATAATATTATTATGAGTATTATTATTATACTACTGCACGGATTTATAACGCATCAACGCATTAGGTAAAGGGTTTGATCCCAATTAGTTAGACAAATTTATTTCGTATATCTTAATTTAATAAAATTTAATTATATAATTTTTAATTTTTGTAATATTTATTTATTTATTTATTTATTTATTTTTATTATTATTATTGTTAGGAATTTAAATATCTTATTCTATATAAATCGTGATTTTACCATTATTATTTTTTGTACAATTTTTGTATTTGGAATGTTGTAGCAGTAATACAGCATTCATATCTATATCCTCCATTTTCTTGTTAAGTCACTTTGTCTATCAATCCATAAAGTATTTAATGTAGGTTACCGTAATTTATGTGTCACTCATGTATTTATGGCAGCTCGCTGTCATCCATCTGCAATCACATTCTTGTGGACAAAAAATCAATTGTCCAAACACTGCCTCATGACTTATCTATTAAATTATAATAACGCATGGGCGACATTGTACTTAGTGCAAGTCGATGCACTGGAATATTTTTCTAGATAAATATCCAATAATGTATCTACTCTTTTTTTTTGTAAGTTTAGCAGTGCCTTTCCATTTTTCTATTTATCAAAAAATAAGCAGGTTTACATATCAAAGCGCGATAACCTCAACCTGCCCAAAGGAAACTAGGTATGTTGGCCATCTTAGCGAGTTAAAAGCCAACCAATATTGAAATTGGTTTTTTCTCCTATAGTCTATAGACTCCATATTAGTATATCTGCCAACGTTTGACAACTTCCTAAAAATATAAATGCTATCTTCTAAAAACATAAAACTTCAAAAAACATCATAAAAGAGAACTAGTTAATCAGTTATCCGAGGACACAACTGGTGCAGGGTCTTTGACACTGGACCCCGGCATGTCCATTTGTTGCATCATTTAGATTTGCCTCTCAATTCTTCCAAGTCTTGTTGTTGCATGATGCTAAGATACCCGAATGTCTTGCAGTTCCTTCTTGATATCCTGCAATACAGAAATCAATTGAGAGACCACATGTGGATCTCCTCCCACTTCTTGCAGGCTCATCACAACCTTTTCCAGGACACATTTAAAAGTCCAGTAAGTCTGAATAGATTGGTGGAAGAGGGATAATCGTCCTCTAGTATTCCCTGGATCAACTATGAAGTCCATTTATTCTTCCTGCATTTCTATGTCTTCTTCTTTATGTCCACTTTCTCTCTCCCATCCCTGAATGATATTGCAGACTTGAGGAGGATTCCCTGTGGTATAGGCTTCAAAAAGGTTTTCAATAACCTCTTTCTTGGATTTCCTGCCTCGCTTGCTGGAACTTGCAATAGGTTTAACATGCTTTTGCTTTCTTGTTTCCCTACCTTGCTTCTTGATAGTTGGTCATTTTTCCATTGCTTTGTGTCCTTGTGTAGTCAAGATTCAATTTTGCCCCAAATTATCCGACAGAGAGCTGGGAAAACCTGTTTTAAGTTTTGCAGAGCCTGTGTAAGGCAAAAGGAAGTCAATAACATTATTGGTGTTACTGTAGGTGGGGCCCACAACCTTTCTGTTCCTTTGGAAAATGTCAGAGAATGTATTCCTAGAACGATGTAAGCTTATGAGCAAAGGTGGACTCAAATGCAGACTCAAATGCGACGTATTCCGACTGAAACTCAGCATAAACCTACTAGCATTCAGCGTAAAATGCATGAACAGGAACCCCGGATGGAATTTTGCACCACCCCCCAGAATAACCCACAAGTATCTATCTTGCAAACCCTACAGTGTTGCATACAATATAAATTCTGAGAGCAGGACCTATTGCTACCTCTCGTATTGATGCTGGGGTGGTCATGCCTAGCCATGTTAACTATCTCATACAATTGTGAGACTACATACTAACCCAAATCCTTGCTCGGATTTGCGAGATGAGAGCCCTTCCCAAATTCTAACAAAAAACGTGAATAAGGAAAGACATAACAATGGGTTGGAAAGCAAGGTATCACCTTAGAGCCCAGGAAAATTAGAACGACCATGGCATTCTTCAACCAAAGTCTAAATATTGCATGTTGTAAAATCCTAGTACCCCAAACCTTGCAATTGAAATTAATCGACTAAAAACTATCCAGAAATTCGAAATTGGCCACATAACTATGGAGAAGGGTCACATGCATACAGTGGAGCATTCTATGACCAATTTGTAGGTATGGACAAGGCATTAGAACGGTAAAAAAACCTCTTTTGGAGGGATTTCTGAGGAGAGAAATCCAAATTACAGTTACATTCATGGTTGCTAACAAACTTAGGAGACGCAAAACATACCAGGTGAGCAGCTGTCGACGCCAGCCTTCTGCCTTCACTGCTATGGTTTCTTTTTGTTGCCTTTCGGGATCAGTGCTACCTCTCTGGCATGCAACCTGCCTTAACATTCGAACTGAACGTTGTTTGCAAGACTTACCTGACATCCCCTTATGTTTGCCAGCTACTCCTACGACAGGCATTATTAATGGGCATGTGTTCATATCTGTTAGCCACCTATAAAATTTGTTATACCAGAAGGTGGCTAAATCATTTTTGGAGCCTTCAAGGAACAAATTTTATTGCAAAAAGTATTGGCTCTTGAAGACTCTTGAAGGTCGCATGCCTCTATCCTAAATATTCCTTACTATGCCTATTATGCCTCAGAAATTATGTTGATTTCCAAAAGAGGATACTGCTGTAAGCACCATTTTCCCCCTTCCTTCCACTTCCAAAACTAACCTCATTTTTACCCCTTTAATCCCCATTAAATCCCTCATTTTCATGTTTTTTCCCCTTTCCCCTTCATCAAAACCCCTTTAATAAGGTTTCATACTTCTTCTTTGCCTTATCGAAACCCCCAACATCCATTAAAAACATCAAAAATTGAATAAAAACACATCTTTTATATTATAGACTTAAGCCCCCTTGGGCAAAGTCTTTAGCCATTTCCACTACACGTGCCCTGGAGTTGGATCCAGGCGCTAAGCCATTTGGATGTTTATCGCATTGGGGGAAACACAGTGCGCAAGTATTTTTCCTCTATTGAAATCTCCGATGCCGATTAGCCCTATGCATAAAACCCCCTGATCATATGGCATTCCATATATTCAAAGGCCCCGCAGTCGGGTGCCTATCCACTTCGCATATATATAACCATGAAACCTTTGTTTTTATTAATTTTTGTGTTTTTGCAGGGTATGAAAAGACTTACGCCGGTGTGAAGCTTAAATCATTCTCCGCCATCGATCTGATTTGCAGATCGACAGCGCACAAATCAATCACCCTGGTGGTCCCCATGATCAATCACTGTACAAAACCAGCAGTTTTCATCACACCACCTTTGAAAAGAAGGTTTTTTTTCTCGTTTGGTTGCGATCAATGCCACACGTCGACACGTGGCCTTGAGCACTGTTGAAAAACCGCCCTCATCATGCATTAAAGTTCGACTGTGGGCTCCGTGCAATACTGATGTGCACCGTCTGATCTGAGACCGGCTCATTAGACGGTGATCGTACTCAAAAGAAGCTTGGGGGATAAACTAAGGTACGACACATCTATAAAAGCATCTCCGCCGTCAATCTGATCTGTAGATTGAATACACACAAACAGTCACACTGGTCCCCACAGCCATGGCAGAAAATCCGTGGTCCCACGGAACCGGTGATCCCAAGCACCTAGTCAGCATCCACGCAGCATCAACGGATTGGAGCGAGTCTTCATTGGTTCCTCGCACAGTCAGCAAATCCGGACCTGGGGAGCATTATAAAGCGGATTTGAAAGGAATTTCGGGTCACACTTGCCCTGACGTCAGCAAGCCCAAAATCGGACCCAGGGAACTTTATAGGGTGGATTTCATAAGGATTTCGGGTCACAAGTTCCCTTACGTTAGCAAACACCTTTTGTGACCCGAAATGGTTATAAAGCTTGGTTTTAACAAAGTTTGAAGTTTGGGTATGTTATTTAATAAAGGGTGATTATATGGTTTTTCCATTATATACTGAAAAAAGGCCAAAGGCCGGGTTTTAACTCTCGTGCCTTTGATTCTTTAAAAAAGAGCCATACATGGTTTAAAATTGCTGCACCTCACCAATATTCCAAAGGCACTAATTCCTCACGACCCCTGCGCAACACTGCACACCAACAGAACACAGTAAATGAATCAAAAATCGAAGGGTATCAATTTCGAAGATAGAACGCACCAGAACATGAGATTGAAGACAGATCTATAGGGATTACGGCTAAGATGGATTATCAAAAGCCCAATCCCCCTTTTAAAACACAGTTTAAAGGTAAATCACAAAGGTTCATTAGACAGAAAGCCTCCACCGCCACATCTGAGGCAAATTGATTCCTCCCAGCTACCACAATGCCACCTGTGCCTCAAAGCATTCAAACAGAGGCCGAAATTATTAATCAAGATCATATATTTGCCTCAAGCACAGCCAAATAGTTATTTCTGCCAAGGAACTTAATGTAAAAAATATCAACAGAGTGACTATTACACAACACAGAGCCTCAAAAGTCAAAAAGAGCTCCCACCGAGCTTAAATCTTAATATAAATTATTTAATACAAAGGACACCTATCTAATCTTCTTCATTGAGCCCCCAAAGGCCAAGAAGCCATTATGACTGTATTAATTATCTTTGGAGATCCTTATCAGATCTCACCTCCTCATTCTTCTATAAATACTACTGAAGAAGATGAGAAAGTGTTGGTTGGTTGATCACTAGTCGTAATACTGAAACTCTCTGAAATAATACATAGTATGTTGAAGTTGAAGAACAAATTGAAGTCTTGGAAGCCTTGATGATGTTGTTGCATGCTTGTTCCTGAGAAGGCTCTATCATTGGATCCATGAGCTTGGCTATTGGTGAAGTATTCTGAACTGTTTAATGTTTTCTCCTGTTTTCATTCTGTTCCATAATTTCTTACTACAATAGGTTGAAATTTTTAGGCTAAGAAATGACTCCTGGAAGCACCTTAGACCTGTTCATCCTTCACTGTTTTATGTTTTCTTCTGCTGAAGTATTTTAGAGGCTTTAATATTTCCCTTTAGTCTTCATGCTTGTTTATTTCCTTAATAGTTTGAACAATTGGTTTCAGCATGATTTATGGTTCTCCCTGCTTGTCTGTTGCCACTTAAAAACTGTTATTGAAGTCTCCCTTTGAAGTTCTTTGCTTACAGTGAATCAAAGAGGTCTGTTTCGATCTTGCCCTTTGTCCTCACTTAAACAGTTGGCTTAAAGGTCTTTTATAGTTGTGATCATAGATGCGTTAGGTGTTCCCTCTTCTATGACTGCAATTATCAGTGAATCTTTTATGTTTTCTAAGTCATTTGAAATAAAATATTTGAGGAAATAGGGTGTTCCCCGAATCTTAGATTTCATTTTAAAAGTTGTTTTGAAATCATTATTTGCTTAAAGGTGTGATTTGTAGAATTCATGGTTAGCCCTGTCTATCAAATAGCTCTTTATAGTTCAAATTTTGTTTTCAAATTCCCTTTGTTGAGAATTAAACTTCTCTTTCCAAATCATTGATGTCCATCTCATTCCAAAACCAAAGGATCCTACGGCCAAGTTAGATTTTCCCTCTGATATCCCATATCCATTGATGAGTATGTTATGACCTCTTCTTGACTCCATTTCCCAATGAACCAGATGTTTCTCCATTCTATATATCTTTCCTATACCTTTCATGTTCTGCTGTATCAATTCAACCAAACAAATAAACAAACACCTGCACTTAATAACTATTCTAAAACCAATACTCAAAGCACACAAGATAGACCTTTGCAAACAAACATTTGAGAGATCCCTCTCTGAGAACAGGAGGACTAGATCCTGTAACTCTAAAGATTGGTTCTGATGTTGCCTTGTCTTTTGATTTGCCAAACTATCAAAACACGAGACACCAACATAATGGTGATCACGGTGGGACTCTTCTGAGTTAGTGACAATCTAAGTACCCCTTAGGACTCCAGAAATCCCTTATTTTCAAAGACTATCCAGTGATTATCAGCCACCTCATCGCCACCAACATAATGGCGATCACGGTGGGACACTGAGTAAAATATTCAAAACTAAAAAATCACTGTCCAGTATAACATAAGTAACCTTCTTCAAGCACTACCCAGCATAATGGTAATCATGATAGGACTTTTTTTGAATCAGTGACAAACTAAGTAACCCTTAGGATTCTCATCAAACCTTATCAAACCTTGAAGGAATTAGTTACCAAACCATAAGAGTGAACTTTGTATGATTAAACACCTTAGCTAAGTGTTAAATCAAATTTAGGACACTCTCATAACATGTAAGATCGAAATAACTCAAAAAAACCCAAAACATTTCAGTTTGGCTTCATAATAAATATGGTGGTGGAACCATCCAATATTTTACCTTCATAAAAGCTAAATAGTTTCCACCTGGCGACTCCATTAGCCCCAGTAGGCCTATTACTCATCTAGGTCCCCAAATCTCTTTAGGACTGTGTTAACTAGCCTTGAGGAAGTTTGGAAGACTAGTCCCATACTAGATAAAGCATCCTGAGAGGTGAAGCTCCCAAAAATAGTCCCTAAAATCCTCAACCTCTCTCATTTTTGAAAAACAGTCTGGCTTCAAAAAGGATCAATACTAGATCCCATCCGGACCCAAATCCTCCTTTAATCGTTGACAACCCAGAGAGAATTCTGTGGTATACTTCTAACTCTGGCAAATCAGCTGCTAATAGGAGCCTCTTAAGAACAAAATCTTTCCCTGAAAACCTTGTTGTTTTGGAGGATTTACACTTTGATTTACATCATACAAAGAACATATTTAGAACTAGATCTCAAGGTGACTTAAACCAAACTGATCTTGACATTGCAGATTTGCAACAAAGCTTCAGTAGAGAAGCCTCACCTTCCACTCCTCCCGATTCCCAGCTTTTCCATCACTTTAGTCTTTTCCATAGAAAAACTACTCAAAATCAGTTTGCTGGCCCAAGTTTTTCTTCCACTCCAATTCATACTACCATTGTGCAAAACACTCCTGTTCAGCCCACTTTCACTACTGTAAACCCACCCCTTGTAAGTCCACCTTTCTTTCCAGCCATGGCAACATGTTATGCCCCATTAGTGTTACCACAACCTCTACTTCCCTTACCAAATGATTACCAATCCAAAATCCCTCACTTCACTGGAAAAGAGTCTACAACAGCTCAACATCATGTAGATAGGATGGAAGATGCATTCGATTACATGGAGATAGAAGAAGAAACTGTGAAGATGAGGATCTTCACCCAAATTTTAGGAGGAGATGTAAAGAAATGGTTTAAAAACTTACCTCATAACAGCATAAATGATCTCCCTGCCTTGCATCAAACATTCATCAACAAATGGGAACTCAAAAAGAACCCTCTCCAAATACTAGCAAAATATAGCACCCTCAAGAGAAATCAAGGGGAGAGTGTTCATGACTACTCCACTAGGTTCAATAGCGTTTACAATGCTCTTCCACCTCACATGAAACCTCCTCAAGGCATGGCCTTGGTAAGGTATCCCGAAGGCCTTGATGCTGAAATGACTTATTAGTTAAGGGAGAGAGATTAATTAACCTTAGAAGACATGCAGAATGGAGCTGTGAGCGTAGAAGAAAACATAATTGAGAAAAGAAATAGGTTGAGATCAGAGAAGAGGGTAACTTATAAAGATGACCTACTACCCTCAACCTCAATTTCTGACACAAAAATCGACAACCTAGTGAAGGTAATGGAGAGGATGCTTGAAAATATTAATTTGAATGACAGAGTGCCCCCAAGAGAACCTCAAAATAACCAAAATAGAAATAGAAATTAGAATTATAGAAGAGAAAACAATCAAGACAAACAGAAGGAAAATGACCAACAGATTAGACCTCCCTCCCAGCAAAACTATGTAGATCAATATGAAGAAGATAGGGAGTTGGAAAGGTTGGGAGAAGCTCATGTAAACTTGATTGGATCAGATAGTGGGGATGATATTTTCCTCACTGAGGAAGAACAAGGTTTATTATATGATCATAGAACAAACACCTATGAAGATTCTGATGACTATAGATTGGGTTTTGAAAATGCAATCATGGAGGTGCACAAATAATACGATATTAGGAGCAAGGGGAACACAAATAATTCAAAGGATAATAACACTAATAATGCTATCAAGAAAAACACAGAAACTCGGCCCAAAAAGACAGTAGAAGAAACCAACATTTTGACCAAGAAACTAGACATAAACAAAGACAAAAGTGTCCAGCCAAATGTTGAACAGAATATCCCTAACACTTCAGCTAGTGGTCCTAATAAAACTGTCCCAATTACCAATCCAAACAAGGTTCAGCAAATAAATTTTTTTGAAAATAATTCAATTGAAAAGACATATGTAAATATGAACAAATCAATTGTTCCTTTCAGCCTTGAGGGAGAGATTTCTAAGATAAAAATTACCATTCCCCTAGCTGAACTAGTAACCCAAGAAGTGTACAAAAACCAAGTTTTGAAAGATTTTAACTTAGGAGGTGATACTGACACCTTGAACTTGACAGATGACAAGCCTGAGTTGTTGTTTGGTCCAGAAGTTGAAGGAAAATACCAAGAAGGGGTTGTCCCTCCCTTCTATGTTAGCTTGAACATACACGAGAAAATTTTACACAATGCCATGTTAGATTTAGGAGCTTCACACAATATAATTCCCAAGGTGGTAATGGAAAGCTTAGGCTTAGAGATTACTAAACCATACAAATATTTGTATTCCTTTGACTCAAGCAAAGTCAAATGTTTGGGTTTAATCAAAGATTTATGTGTTAATTTAGCTCAGATCCCTACTAAGAGTCTAGTAATGGACATAGTTGTAGCTGACATTCCCCCTAAGTATGGCATGCTCTTATCAAGGTCATGGGGAGCCAAACTTCAGGGAAGCCTTCAAATGGACATGTCTTATGCCACCATTCCCGTTTTTAACCAAAACAGAATACTATACAGGGAATCTCACATGAAGTACATGGTGAGCAACATAGACAAACCAAACAACTCCCCAATCTATTCTATTTCATCAAGTTTAGATTCCTTTATCTTATGTAATGAAGATGAAATCACTCAACAAGATAAGGAAAACATGGACCCAATCAGTTCACTAGAACAATCAAATCTTCCCTTGAATCAAATTCGAAACATTGGAAATCAACAGCAACAAGAAAATGGAAATGAGGCAAACATACTGTGGACTATAAACTTTGATGGATCCTGTAATAAAACAAGTGCAGGGGCAGGTGTTTGGATTCAAAATATGAATCAGATTTTTTCATATAAATTAGATTTCCCATGCACTAAAAATATTGTTGATTATGAAGCACTTCTCCTAGGCTTACAATTGCTTAAACAATTAGAAGCCCAGAGGATATCAATCTTAGGAGATTCTGAACTTATCATAAGACAAATCAAAGGAGAATACTCAGCTAGAAATCCAAGGCTTGGGGAATATCAGAATGTTGCCCTTGATCTATTGAAAACTTTTGAAAAGTATGAACTTATTTTCATTCCAAGAGCACTAAATCATCTAGCAAATGAACTCGTTTTCAATTCCAGCAATTGCCAAATACCTGAACTAAATGAACAAATCAGTGTGAAGGTAAAACACAGGCCTGTCGTGCTTGATAGCGAAGATCACTGGCAAGTGTTTGACTCTGAAAAACACATAGATGATTTCTTAAAATCAGAAAATGATTTCAGCATACCAATATCAGGAACCAGCCATAAAGAAAATTGTTTGTATATTGAACAAATCCCAGAAGTTGAAATGACACATATTGCTGATATAAATCATTATGAGAATCCTTTTGAAGTAGAGATAACTAACAACGCAGACCAAGAAGACTTGGAAGTTTTACAATGCAATAATGATAAAATTCTAAGAGCTCTAACACCTTTTTGATTTTAACGATGTAGCTAAAGAACCAAGAATGGAGCCTGTGGAAACCAATGTAGAAGAGCATAACATAGGCAGTCTAGCAGAGCCCAAGATGATCAAACTGTCTAGCACTCTCCCAGCTCACATAAAATTGCAATACATACAGTTGTTCAAAGAGCTCAAAGATGTTTTTTCTTGGGGATACAAAGACTTAAAATCGTATGATACCAGCATCATCGAGCATAAAATCCCTTTGAAGGAAAATAAAAAGCCTTTTAAACAAAAAATAAGGAGAATAAACCATGTTTTATTACCGTTAGTTAAGGCAGAGATTGAAAAGATGCATGTTGCTAGGATCATTATACCAATTAGATATTCAGAGTGGGTATCAAACTTAGTTTCTGTTAGAAAGAAAATAGGGGAAATCAGGCTCTGTATTGACTTCAGAAATTTAAACAGAGCCTCTTTAAAAGAGAACTACCCCTTACCCAAGAAGGACCATATACTTTAAAGGGTGGTTGGTTCAAGAAGGATATCCCTCTTAGATGGGTTCTCAGGTTACAGCCAGGTGTTAGTGCTCCCAAGTGATCAAATCAAAACTTCTTTTACCACACCTTGGGGCACCTTTATGTATGTCAAGATGCCTTTCAGATTAATGAATGTAGGGGCCACCTTCCAAAGGGCCGTGGACATAGCCTTCTCTGAAGATATTGTCTATTTCATAATCATTTACCTTGATGACATAACCATTTTCTCAAAAACTGATGAGCAACATTTGATTCACCTGAGAAAAGTTTTTGAGAAGTGTAGGAAATTTGGCTTATCATTGAATCCCAAGAAAAAAATATTTGGTCTCCAAGAAGGTAAGCTTCTTGGCCATATAATTTCAGAAGAGGGAATCAAAATAGACCCCACAAGGATAGATGGCATATTACAAATCAATCATCTAAGAAGCCTCAAATAATTGCAATCTTTCGTCGAAAAGATCAATTTTCTGACGAGGTTTATCCCTAATCTTGCTGAGCTATTAAAAAACATTACAAACATGCTTAAGAAAGATGTCAGTGTAAAATGGACTTTACCAGCTAAACAATCATTCGAACTAGTCAAACAAGCTCTTACTCAAACACCAGTCCTAATTAGTCCATATTTCACCAAAAAAAATTATATCTTTTCTTTTGCATCTGAGCATACAATAGCTGCAGTTTTACTTCAAAAAAATGACTTGGGGCAAGAACAACCAATATCCTTCTTTAGTAGGGCCTTAAGAGATGCTCCTCTCAAATATAGCATCACGGAGAAGCAAGCCTTAGCATTAGTGAAAGCATTAAAAGACTTTAGGGTCTATATTTTACACTCTCACATAATTGCTTTTGTTCCACATACTATTGTCAAGGAAATTCTAAGTCAAGACCCTGATGGCAAAAGGGGAAAATGGATTGCAACTATTCTTGAGTATGACTTAGAAATCAGGCCCACCAAATTAGTTAAAGGGCAAGGATTAGCAAAACTTATGGCTGAGTCTAATTTCCAAGCACTAGACATGAATATGGTAGATGTGTTGGAAGAAATAGAAGAATCTACTACTCCTTTTGTTGAAGAAACATTTCTGAATTCTCCTTGGTATGCTGACATTATTTATGTGCTTTTATATTTAAATGCCCCTCCTTCTTTGTCTAAAACTAAAGCCAGATTTTTGAAACAAAAAGCTTTGAGTTTTTGCATCTTAGATGGGGTATTATACTGGAAAAATGTTGTTGTAATTTTGCTTAAATGTTTACTTGAAGATGATGCAGGGAAAATCATGCATGAGTTGCATGACAGAGAATGTGGAGGACACCTCTACTGGAAGGCCACAGCGAACAAAATTCTTAGATCTGGTTATTATTGGCCTACCCTTTTCCCAGACACTTAGAAGTTGGTCATGTCTTGCCATAAATGTCAAATTTTTGATGGCAAGAGAAAGCTCTTTCCATTACCTTTACATCCTATCAAAGTTGAGGCACCTTTTAAACAATGGGGTTTAGACTTCATTGGCGAAGTTCACCCATCTTCCTCAGCTCAACATAAGTGGATCCTCACAGCCACTAAATTCTTTACCAAATGGATAGAAGCTATACCCTCCAGGAATGCTAATGACTCTGTCATTATCAAGTTTCTTGAAACAAATATCCTATCCATATTTGGTTGTCCCAGAAAAATCATAACAGACAATGCTGTTGCTTTTAAATCTAAGAAGATGGTTGATTTCTGTTACAAATACCACATAACCTTGGGCCATTCCACTGCTTACTATCCCCAAGGAAATGGATTAGCTGAATCTTCCAACAAGAGCCTCATCAAGATCATTAAAAAATTGTTGGAACAAAATCAAAAATCATGGCACAGTAAACTAGTTCATGCCTTATGGGCTGATAGGTTAACTACAAAGAAATCAATAAATATGTCCCCCTATCAGCTAGTTTGTGGCATGGATGCAGTCTTTCCCACCTCATTAGGAGTGCCAGTCATGAAACTCCTTCAAGAAGTACAGGTTGAAGAGAATGATATGCAGAGGATAATAAATCAAACTATCCATTTACAGCAGACCAGAGAAGAAGTTTATGAGAGAACATAGTTGGTCCAAGAAAATATTAAGAAGCTTTTTGATAAGAGAAATAAGGCAGACAATTTCCAAGTTGTAAATATTGTTCTTAAGTGGGATTCAAGGAGAGAAGAGAAGGGAAAACATGGAGAGTTTGAGAACTTGTGGAAAGGTCCCTATATTGTTCATGTTGAAAGGGGTCACAATGCATTTTTCTTGAAAAAAATGAATGGAGAAGATTTGTATGGAGGTCCTGTCAATGGTAGAATGCTAAAGCATTACTTCTACCAGGAATCATGAGCTTCAAAGCATTTTTTTTTTGTAACTATCATAGTCTGAACATTGCATTCAAGGTTATAAAAATAAAAATACAAAAACAAAGAAAGAAAGAAAAGAGGGCAGATTGGGAAAACAAGAAATGTATAGCCCCATGCCAAAAAAGAGAAACAAATCTGAAAGTGTGCAAGATCAAATGCCACTCCTAAAGAACACACTTCTAGTTAGTCAAATAGCTTAATCTTGACTGATTAGCTTTAAATTTTCTGCTGATAGGATAGTGAATTCGATTTTCCAAAATGTTTAATCTTGGCTTATCAGTAGATAGTTTAGGATAGAGATTAAAGGTTCAAACATGCTCAAAATCTGAACCTGAGTTTCCAAGCGAGAGAATGACTCAAATATGTTTCAAATTCTGAGTCAAAGGAGGTAAAAATCTAGTTCTAATCAGGTCATAATCTCAACCAGTTAGCAAAGGAAAAACAGCGCAAATAAGAGTCAAAATAGAGCTTTGTAAGAAGATGAAGGAAATTCTTTGAAATTTCAGATCCTAAGCCTTCCATTTTGTTTTAAAATTTTGTACAAAATAATGTCTATGTGCAGCTTGTTTTTATGCCATAGATCACAGCAAGTCAAACAACTTAATCTTGACTTGTCTGTTTTTAAATTTTTGTTGTAGAAATTAGTGAATAAGATCTGTTGGACAGTTTAATCCTAGAAGATAGTAGATTAGGTAGAGAATCATATGGGCTCAACTGTTTAATCTGAGTCCATGTAGAAATAAGGAGTAGAAATAGATTATATTTCCTGCTTTCAAAAGAATAAAATGTTGTAAAATAGTTTGCAAATCCAAGCGCACTCTAATGAAGAAAAAATGTTAGATCTGTAGGATTGGGTAGGTAGAAAGCTTGTTGATGAAAGATCCATTGTTTTCATGGCTACTAATTTGTTTTCACAACAAGATCATCCCAGCAAAAGAAAGGCAACCCAATGGATAAGGCACTAATCAGCCTCCCATAGGATGCAAGTCTGAAATTATTGATGCCTTCAAAGAAGGCACCATCCCCAAGTGGAGCCACTGTTAGCCACCTATAAAATTTGTTATACCAAAAGGTGGCTAAATCATTTTTGGAGCCTTCAAGGAACAAATTTTATTGCAAAAAGTGTTGGCTCTTGAAGACTCTTGAAGGCCTCATGCCTCTGTCCTAAATTTTCCTTACTATGCCTATTATGCCCCAGAAATTCTGCTTATTTCCAAAAGAGGATACTGCTGCAAGCACCATTTTCCCCCTTCCTTCCACTTCCAAAACTAAACTCATTTTTACCCCTTTAATCCCCATTAAATCCCTCATTTTCATGTTTTTTCCCCTTTCCCCTTCATCACAACCCCTTTGATAAGGTTCAAGACTTCTTCTTTGCCTTATCGTAACCCCCAACATCCATTAAAAACATCAAAAATTACATAAAAACACATCTTTTATATTATAGACTTAAGCCCCCTTGGGCTAAGTCTTTAGCCATTTCTACTACACATGCCCTGGTGCTGGAACCAGGCGCTAAGCCAGTTGGGCATTTATCGCATCGAGGGAAATACAGCGTGCAAGTCTTTTTCCTCTATTGAAATCTCCGATGCCAATTAGCCCTATGCATAAAACCCCCTGATCATATGGCATTCCGTACATCTAAAGGCCCCGCAGATGGGTGCCTATCCACTTCGCATATATATAACCATGAAACCTTTGTTTTTATTAATTTTTTTGTTTTTGCAGGGTATGAAAAGACTTCCGCCGGTGCGAAGCTTAAATCACTCTCTGCCGTCAATCTGATCTGCAGATCGACAGCCCACAAATCAATCGCCCTGGTGGTCCCCATGATCAATCACAGTATAAAACCAACTTTTTTCATTGCACTACCTTTGAAAGGAAGGTTGTTTTTCCCGTTTGGTCACAATCAATGCCACATGCCGACACGTGGCCTTGAGCACTGTTTGAAAACCGCCCTCATCGTGCATTAAAGTTTGACTGTGGGCTCCACATGATATTGATGTGCACCGTCTGATCTGAGACTGGCTCATCGGACGGTGATCGCACTCAAAAGAAGCTCAGGGGATAAAATAAGGTACAACACATCTATCAAAGCATCTCCGTTGTCGATCTGATCTACAGATCGACGACCCACAAACAGTCGCTTTGGTCCCCACAGCCACGGCAGCAAATCCGCGGTCCCACGGAACCGATGATCCCAAGCACCTAGTCAGCATCCACGCGGCATCAACGGATTGGAGCGGGTCTTCATTGGTTCCTTGCACAGTCAGCAAATCCAGACCCGGGGAGAATTATAAAGCGGATTTGAAAGGAATTTCGGGTCACACTTTCCCTGACGTTAGCAGGCCCCAAATCGGACCAGAGGAACTTTATAGGGTGGATTTCATAAGGATTTTGGGTCACAAACGCCCTTACGTCAGCAAACACCTTTTGTGACCCGAAATGGTTATAAAGCTTGGTTTTATCAAAGTTTGAAGTCCGGGTATGTTATTTAATAAAGGGTGATTATATGGTTTTTCCATTATATACTGAAAAAAGGCCAAAGGCTGGGTTTTAACTCTCACGCCTTCGATTATTTAAAAGAGAGCCATACATGGTTTAAAATTTTTGTGCCTCACCAATATTCCAAAGGTAATAATGCCTCACGACCCCTACGCAACACTGCACACCAACAGAACACAGTAAATGAATAAAAAATCGAAGGGTATCAGGTTTGAAGACAGAACGCACCAGAACATGATATTGAAGAAAAATATGTGGGGATTACAGCTAAGATGTATTATCAAAAGCCTAATCCCCCTTTTAAAACATATTGTAAAGGTAAATCATAAAGGTTCATTAGATAGAAAGCCTCCACCACCAAATCTGAGGCAAATTGATTCCTCCCAGCTACCACAGTGCCACCTGTGCCTCAAAGCATTCAAACAGAGGCCGACGTTATTGATCAAGATTAGATATTTGCCTCAAGCACAACCAAATAGTCATTTTTGCCAAGGAAATTAATGTAAAAAATATCAACAGAGTGACTATTACACAACACAGAGCCTCAAAAGTCAAAAAGAGCTCCCACCGAGCTTAAATATTAATATAAATTATTTAATATAGAGGACACCTATGTAATCTTCTTCATTGAGCCCCCAAAGGCCAAGAAGCCATTAAGACTGTATTAATTATCTTTGGAGATCTTTATCATATCTCACCTCCTCATTCTTCTATAAATACTACTGAAGAAGATGAGAAAGTGTTGGTTGGTTGATCACTAGTTGTAATACTGAAACTCTCTAAAATAATACATAGTCTGTTGAAGTTGAAGAACAAATTGAAGTCTTGGAAGCCTTGATGATGTTGTTTCATGCTTGTTCCTGAGAAGGCTCTATCATTGGATCCATGAGCTTTGCTGTTGGTGAAGTATTCTGAACTGTTTAATGTTTTCTCCTGTTTTCATTCTGTTCCATAATTTCTTACTACAGTAGGTTGAAAGTTTTAGGCTAAGAAATGACTCCTCGAAGCGCCTTAGACCTGTTCATCCTTCATTGTTTCATGTTTTCTTCTGTTGAGGTATTTTAGAGTCTTTAATCTCTCTCTTTAGTCCTCATTCTTGTTTATTTCCTTAATAGTTCGAACAGTTCGTTTCAGCATGATTTATGGTTCTCCCTGCTTGTCTGCTACCACTTAAAGGTTGTTATTGAGGTCTCCCTTTGAATTATTTATGTTTATAGTGACCCAAGGAGGTCTGTTCTGATCTTGCCCTTTGTCATTGCTTAAACAGTTGTCTTAAAGGTCTTTTATAGTTGTGATCATAGATGTGTTAGGTGTTCCCTCTTCTAAGATTGCAAATATCAGTGAATCTTTTATGTTTTCTAAGTCATTTGAAATAATTTTTTTGAGGAAATAGGGTGTTCCCCGAATCTTAGATTTCATTTTAAAAGTTGTTTCTGAAATCATTATTTGCTTAAAGGTGTGATTTGTAGAATTCATGATTAGCCTTGTCTATCAAATAGCTCTTTATTGTTCAAGTGGTGTTTTCAAATTCTTGTTGTTGAGAATCAAATTTCTCTTTCCAAATCATTGATGTCCATCTCATTCCAAAACCAAAGGATCTTGCGTCCAAGTTAGATTTTCCCTCTGATATCCCATATCCATTGATGAGAATGTTATGACCTCTTCTTGACGCCATTGCCCAATGAACCAAATGTTTCTCCATTCTATATATCTTTCCTAGACCTTTCATGTTCTACTGTATCAATTCAACCAAACAAATAAACAAACACCTGCACTTAATAACTAGTCTAAAACCAATACTCAAAGCACACAAGATAAACCTTTGCAAACAAACATTTGAGAGATCCCTCTCTGAGAACAGGAGGACTAGATGCTGCAACTCTAAATATTGGTCCTGCAACTCTAAAGATTGGTTCTGATGTTGCCTTGTCTTTTGATTTGCCAAACTATCAAAACATGGGACACCAACAATATCCCAATGAATCATGCGAGATATAGGATATCTCCACAGTATAGGATATTTTTATTATTTTCCGTCTCCATTTTTGTTATATAGATTTTGTTATGGGTTAAATTATATGGAATAGATGGGCACAAGAGCATTTTGTTAAAGCATTTTTTGGTGAAATTTTGTGTGAAAAAATCTAATTATGTTAAAGGCTAGTGCGACTTAGATTATTTTTGAGTGATTTTGATAACTTAAATGTCCAAAATTACCATTATTGAAATTGCTAATAAATTTATCTAGAACTAACATTAAATAACAAACAAAATTGTATTATATTTTATTATAAAAAATAATATTACCTAATAAACAAATAAAAATAAACATAAATAAATATATTGCATTATGTTATAAAAACAAAAATAAACAAATATATCGCATTTTGTTATAAAAAATTAAACAATGTACTCTATATATATATATATATATATATATATATATATATAGAGAGAGAGAGAGAGAGAGAGAATTATTAAGGATTATGTAGCTAATAGTAGAGAATTATTAACTATTCAAATTGAATTTTTTCTAATTCTACGGTTTTAATATTATAAATAAGTTTAAAATAAAACAAATTTCCATTTGAGGGGAGATACTTTACTTTTCGAGTTTCCATATATAAGCCCTTCAGTATAAATATTGTATATTAACTTACTATAAAAAATCAATAATACATATAATATTACACATTACTATAAACACAATAGAAAATAAACTTTATTATATAGGCACTACATCGTATTAGGTAATTTCTTTTGACTCCAATTAGTTAGGTAAAACATATTTCATATATTTTGACTTAATAAATTTTAATTATATATTTTTTATTTTTTAACTTTTGTAATATTTTTTAATTTTTTAAGTTTTATTATTATTGGTTTAGAATTTGAACATCTTATTACAAGATTTTACCGTTATTAATTTTTACTAATACAATGTACTCATTTTTATCATATCAATATTTTTTATAAATTAATAATTTTTTTTTAAATAATTAAATATATATATATATATATATATATATATATATATATATATAATCTAAATTCAGATTTTAATAAAATAAAATATGAGATTTTTTATAAACTAAATAATAAATTAGTATTATTATTTTTTTCTAAATATAAATTAAAATTTCAAAAAAATATATCTATTTTTATAAATTAATAATTATATTAAAAAAAATTTTATTAAATATTTTAGTTCAAATTTTAAGAAATACAATATATAATTGTCTCACAGAAGTAACAAGGTTGGGGAAATTCACTGAGAATAAAGGAAGGTTGATTCGCATAAAGCTGAGCTCTACTGACCATAAGTATGACATACTTAGTAAAACCTCAAGTCTAAAAAGAATGAGAATATTTATAAATGAAGATCTCATTCCAGAAGATCAAGAAAAATTAATAAAGGAGGTTCAAAAGGTAAAAGAAGCTAGGAAGGAAGGAAAATGGGAAATAATCATAAATAGAAAAACCGTTATTCGAGATAGAAACCAAAAAGATAGTAATAAATAGAAATTCAACATGCTCCATATTCTTTCTTGGAACTGTCGGGGCTTTCCATGGAACAAAAGCCCCAAGCTAAGTTGGATCTCGAATGAAGTTGATATTATATTGTTAGTTGAAACTTGGGGGCACGAAGAATCTAAGGTCCCTAACATATATGGCTTTGTACTATATTCAATCTGGAACAAGTGATCTTACGGTAAAGGCATTGAACGTATAGCTTGTTACATTAGGAAGAACATCTCCCCCCATGCTAGGCTTTATAAAAAAGACCCTTACAACCAATATATTTGGATAGAGATTACTGAAATTAATGATAAAAAAACATACATAGCAATCTGTTATTTTTCCCCTATCAATTCTAACTTCTATAAGAAAAAAAATTTAGATAAAAATGGTCCTTACAATGGTTTAGAGAATGATATTTCTAGCCTAAGGAATGGAGGTAATATCCTCTTAATGGGTGACTTTAGTGCTCGAACTTCAAGCAACCAAGCTATTCTTCTAAGAAATTATTCCAACCCTAATCCTCTTTTGTTAGACGAAGACCTTACTCTAGCTAGCCGGTACAAAAGAAGCTCTGAAGATCTAGGGGAGAATTTGTTTGGGTCTAGGCTAGATGTCAAGCTCTGTAGTGCTCAAGATCTAATAATTTTCAACGGTCTAAAGAAGTGGCCCAATTCTAGCCAAATGAGCTATATCCATGGGCTTGGTAGCAGCGTGGTAGACTATGTTATTTCGGATATCCCTTTATGCAACAAAATAATAAATTTTGACATCTTAAACAACCACAAGCCTAACTCAGATCATACCTTTAATTGTAACTCTCAATTTTTTCATGCATAGAGATCCCATAGAAGATAATCCTTATAGCCAAAAGAACTTAATCTTTGATAGAAATAAAAATGATCTTTTTCTAAATGAATTAAAAATGAGTTTGCTTCCTTTATCTAGTATAGACAACATAGAAGACCTCTATCATAATTTTACTACAACCCTCTCATATTCTATTAACAAGTTCTGAATTGAAGTTTCAAGTAATAAAAGAAATAGCAAAACCAACCCTTGGTATGATAAAGATTGTAAAAGTGCGAGGAGATAAATTAAGGAAGTTGTTGATGAGTCTCTTTTTTTTTTCTAAATTAGTCTAATTCTATTTATGAAAATATAGTGGTACAAAACTGCCCCATTTCATCTGCACTAGCCTGAAACTGGGCTTGAAAGACAAGCATAAGTCTGATACTGAGCTGCCCATATAGGGAAACCAGCTCTATAATAGCAGTCTCACCGCCCTTGTATAGGGAAACCGGTGTATCAGTTATAATTGTTATGAAACAGTAACAGAAAGCTAGGACTACTATTAACAACAACCAGTAAGTTGTAGTGTGTTGTAGAAAACCAGCATCGCTAAAAAAATATACAAGTTTTAGGACCATACTGTGCCATATCATTGCTGCTTCAGTTGGAGTGGGCAGGAGATGGCTGTTCCTCCACTATTGGGCAGCTGAAATCGTCATCAGGATCCTCCGCTTCAGTGCTCCTGTTGTGGTCTTCAGCACCTTGATCAACTTCAGCGTTCACCTGCAAAGAAGAGAGGCCAGTAGGGGGATTGGCTAGGCCAACGGGATCGGGTGGGCTCGCAAGGGGCGTAGAAGCGGAAGTGGAGCGATGCTCGACAGTGGTGGGAAGAGGATTGAGAGGAACAGGAGAGGAAGCAGGCCATGTTGGCGGGCTAAGGGTGGCATCCTCATGCAGGGTTATTGTGATAAATGCTGTAATAGATGGGTGATTGAAAACACTGTCAAACCTCAATTCCTCCCTCTGCGTGGTCTGGCGAATGTAATGGCTGCTAGCGGGCTGAGAGGCGGGGGTGGAGAAGCGATGGGGGGCTTCAGGCGGAAAGGAGGTCGGGGGCCGACCATGTTCAGAACCGAAGGAAAAATCAAAAAATTGTTTGCTGGAGGAAGGGCGTTCCCCAGCCAGGCCTCCTCGAGTGCTGCCACGACAGGCAGTCATGCGCTGCCTGAGTCGAGGCATGGCGAAGTCCAGTGGAGCTGTATCGAGCGACTCGAGAGTCTGGAGAGGAGTGGCAGCAGTATAAGAATCAGGAATTAGCTGAGGCGCATCAGGAGTGTGAATCGAAATAGCAGAAGTGCCTGAAGTTTTCTGGGGGGCCGCAGAAGCACCAGGGCAAAAAACGTTGTTGGAGAAGTGCGCTCCCGGATCAAATTCAATACAACTGTATAGTGAACAACGCCTTCCTGTGACTGTGCGAGCGCTTGGCTCGTCACAGTGGGTAGGGCATGCACTGCCCAGGGGGACCAAACAACTATGCAGAGCGACTGCGAGCTCTTCGGACCAAGAACTAGCGACCATGATGCTTGAACTAGGCGAACGAAGGTGCATGTATTGTCGGTGCGAGGGATAGTTAATGCGATCTGCATGCGGAATGAATGTAGCGTTTATTGCGCCGTGGAGGGCCATGTGGCCACCATGCGCTATGTGCCTTGGGATATGGCCGGGGCCAAAGATCCCCATAAGTCTAATGATCAACCGCATCCGGTGAATTTTGATCAGTTTGCACCAGTTTGATGCAATTTTGTAATGTGTCCCTATCATGAATAGTATGAAGAGGGCCATGGTTAAGAGAGTATGTACTAGATATAAATCTTCCGGATAATCACATGAGAGTTTTAGGAACGACGCGTTTCGAACTACCAACTGTAGTTCATCATCAGGATAATGAAGATTGGCTGATCTGACAAACCCAAT